>CAKAOI010028496.1:0-36793 GCA_916701655.1 Sebastiscus albofasciatus
AAAAAACAAAGTCTGAAAAAAATAATTCTAAAAAAAAAAAATTTTGAAAAAAAAGTCTGAAACAAAATTCTGAAAAAAATTCTGAAAAAAAATTCTGAAAAATAAAATGTCTGAAAACTGTCCAGAAAAAGTCTGAAAAAAATAATTCTAAAAAAAAAAATTCTGAAAAAAAAGTCTGAAAAAAAAAGTCTGAAAAAAAAGTCTGAAAAAAAAAGTCTGAAAAAAAGGTCAGAAAAATGACTGAAAAAAAGTCTGAAAAATATCCAGGAAAGAAGTCTGAAAAATGTCCGAAAAAAGTCTGGAAAAACGTCTAAAAAAAGTCTGAAAAATATATTCTCTGAGATTAATGTGGCAAATTTACAAGAAAACACTCACAAATTTGCAAGATTATAAAGTCGTAAATTTACGAGAAACAAAACGTAAAAATTTATTTTAGAAAAAATATACAGATATGGATTCGTTTTTTTATGTTGTTGAAACCAATTTTAATACATATTTCTGTATTTATGTATTACTTGTAAATAGAGCCAATACAACTCAGCAAACGTACTAAATCCAGAAGTGCAATATCTTACTATTTTTATAGGTCACAGCAATACATATTTTCTATTTATAATATATATATTTCTACTCTTCTTTATGTTTATTACTGTATTATATCTGTGTGAATGCACCGTCAGAACTGCCAGTTTATTTTGTTGTATTTTGTGCAATGACGAGAGGATTTCTATTCTATTCTAATGTAAATTTATTTTTACAAAAGAGTGACATGCGAGTAATTTTCCTCCAGCGATTATAGCTTTTTGTTTCCATGTGTGTGACAGTGCAGTCAGTGAGTGATTATATCTAAATGCTGGTTTTAAATCTAAAACAAAGTGCCAGGTTTCACTTTTTTTTTCTTTTTTTTTTATAAATATGTAGTTACAGACTTCGGAGAGATTTTAGTGAGTAAATTAAAACTGAAACTTTAAAAGTGATGCAGACAAATACAGGACAACTTCCCCACACATCCCCAGTATAAATTACACTCTGACCTGCAGCATTAACTTAAATTTTGTAACTCATTCATAGAGATTTGCAGAAAACACGGCACTAAACTGCATTATTTGAGCACTTCATGGAGGATTTTTACAGATCATTGAGCTTGATAGTCTCTCTCTAACCCACCAGGTGTCAGGAGAGAGCTTCTGTTTTTATTTAACTGTCATCTCCCTCTCTGCCTGTGACGTTAACTTTTTCTTGTTCCTACAAATCATTCATAATCAGAAAGCCGTCTGAGCTAAGAGGCTCCTGATGAATTCTGCATTATCATGAAAAATGTCTTAAGCGGCTCAAGATCGGCTCTCTTTATATGAATGTTTGATGAGGAAGAGGAAGTTACATCAGCAGCGTTGGCACTGCTTAATATAACACACACACTTCCATTACGTGAGAGCAGGAGTGGGTTAAAGATGATGGAGGGGTTGAAAAAAAACTGCTTTATTATTGGTTTCTCATCTCCAGTAGGAACTAAGCCAACTAACACACACACACACACACACACACACACACACACACACACACACACACACACACACACACACACACACACACACACACACACACCATTAAACAATGACAGTGTCGGGATGCTCACGGCGGCTGTGAACCCCGGAGAGAAGGACCGATGCCAGACCTCATAAACCTCCTTCACCCACCATTGAGCTCTCCACTAAAGCAGCTTGTAATCGAGAGGACCAACCATCGTGATACAATATTGTCTCACAGATATCTTTTCCCTTTCGTTTAATATTTTACATTTGGTGCTTTTTATGTTTTTTTTCTGCCTGTTAAGCTCATCCAGAGAGAGTTATAGAAAGTTCAGCTGCAGAAGAGACCTAAATTTGGCTTCCGTCGTCCTAACAGGCAACCAAAAGGAAGGATACAAACCACGTGACACAAACCAACATCACATAATAATAATAATAATAATAGTAATAATACCTGTTAACATTTCTGGCATTGTGTACATTGGTTTTTTGTTTTTTATTGTTTATATTTTGTTTATTTGTACTCTTTCCCACTTTGTTCTGCAACTGCTGCTCATTCTTATTATATCCTATCTTCTTAATAATGCACATATGACTTTATCATGTATATCTTGTTGATGATGTCACTGATTGCAGATTGTCAGGTGGTGGATGTTTATTTAACGTCCCGATCACACTGAGACTCGTCGCTAGAAACGCATCGCCCACAAAGCCATTGCTTTCCTACGGTACGGCACGCCTGCCGTGCGCTCCTCTCTGGCTCCGCACATCACGTTTTTCTAGTTGCTTTTAGGCGCACATAAAAACATTTCAGCGCCAGGCGTGGAGTTGCATCACTCGTACATGTCCACAGCCTCCGTCCTTTCCACGCTTCCCATTCATTGTCTATGTAAGCAGCCGTGCAATGCATTCTGGTAGTGTGGCGGTGCAATTCAAGAGACGGGGGCGTCACGTCGTCCGCTCCTCATTTGCATAAAGTTGAGGTCTAGGCTACTTTATGCAAATCAGGGGGCATCCGACACGACTCACCGAAACTTTTAAACTCAACGTTGTTGATCCAAAATAAAGACAGATTGAGCACCTTCATCGATAATTTCTCGCATAAAATGTTTTCAGAAACACATTTCGTTGAAATTTATTCGTAATATAAGAGAAGAAAGTTTCCAAACGAGCTGACATGTTGGTTCCGGTGTGAAAGCTATAGGAGCAGCAGCCCACGCAGGGAAAGCGTTCGCACCAATCAGGTGTCTAGTGGCAGCCCGTCAAGCGTCCTATGCTGGGAAGCGAGGCGATCCCTCGTGATAAAAAACGCCCCTGTGGACATGAACCATGTTGGCCCGGGCGTTTGTTAAGCGATTGCATCTGTAGCAACGCGTCTGTCCGATCGGGGTAGCTGACACTTATGTTAAACTGTCCTTTAAAAAATCTAATTCAAACTGGGACAAAGACACAATACATACGAAGAGAAGAATAGAAAGAGAAATAATCTGTGTTGATGACGGAGATGCAGGTAACGGCATCATGGCTCCTCAGATCCAGAGTTGTGACAGCACCTGACAGCTTTCTCTGGTCGACACTATATCTCCGAGCTGCAAGAGAGCAACGCTGGTCCATCATTGTCAACGCGACACACACACACTGTACACTGAAGGTCACCTGAAATGCACTGTGGGAACAGCAGCTCTAAGAATATGAACACACTGTTGGAGAATCCCTGTGTGTGCCGAGTTGTGAATAATTCATCTTGATTTGTTAAAATTAGTGTGGGTGTCAATAATTAATGGGCGTCACAGATTCTAGTTTCCAGAGCGAGTTATGTAACAAATGAAGCAAAACCTCCACCAGCACCAAAAGCAATGAAGCGCTGATAAATTCTACTGTTATTCTATTACTGCTAACCGGTACATTTACTCAAGTACTGCACTCACTACATTTAACCGACAATGTTAGATACTTCACAAATTAAGATGTTTGTATATGAAACATATGAAGAAATATGAGGTTTTGATATAAATTAAACTACTCAGGGACAGTGTTTCGGGGGATCTATTGGCATAAATTAAATATAATATTAAAAAGTATGTTTTCTTTAGTGTATAATCACCTTAATATAAGAATCGTTGTGTTTTTGTTACCTTAGAATGAGCCGTTTATATCTACATACAGAGCCGGTCCTCTTTACGGAGCCAAACGTTTTCACAATTTTGCGTCGGCCACCGTAGCGCTCCAACACGCTCGGCACACGGGAGAAGTTTCAGTTGGTTGCAATCTGCAACCTCACCGCTAGATGCCACCAGATCCTACACACTGCTCCTTTAATATGGCAGCAACATAGCAAACTATTGTCTAAGTAAAGATATAGAGGAGTAATGTCTACCTGAGCAGAGAATGAAGTCTCTCTGTTGTAATCAGAGCTTCTCTGTGCTTTGTTGACATCGCCGGGCCGTCCACTGCACTGCTGTCATCCAGCGGTTACAGCTGATAACGCCGTCCCGACCAACAGCGTCATTGCAGCTGTTTCCACATCAGTCCCTTCTTCTTGAACTCTTGTTCCGTGCTCCTTCTCCAAGTGTTTCTGAGGTCTTCCTCTCCCCCCGTTTGCCTTGCAGGTTCCATGTCAGCGCCTGCTCGGTTGTTGCTGTTTTGCTTCTTAGAGTGCATCCAGTCAAGCTCCACTTTCTCCTTTTCAGCTGTACTTCTACTGTCTCTTGTTTGGTGCGTTCCCACAGGTTGATGTTACTGATGGGATTTGGCCAGTAGATCCCAAGGATGCGTCTCAGACAGTGATTAGTGAATGTCTGCAGCTTGTGATGATGCAGTGTTGATGATGCTAGTGGTGGTCGTCCAGGTTTCTGATCCATACAGCAGTGCTGTTTTAACGTTGGAGTTGAAGATTTTGAGCTAGGTCTTAAATGAAATGTTTTTGGATTTCCAGATTTTGTTCAGTATGTTGAATGCTGTTCTTGCTTTTCCGATTCTTGATTTTATGTCCTCCTCTGTTCCACCATCCACAGCTATAACACTTCCTAGATATGGGAATTTGTCGACCTCTTCCAGTGGCTGGTCCCCCGACTGTATGTCTTTTTTTCAGTGCTTTTTTCATGCTGAATGACTTATTTCTATGAAACTTATGAGCATATCTCTGGTAAACACAATATTTAAAGTGGTGCTTTTGTGTGATTCTTTGTGGAGAAACTCAGTTTTAAAGTTTTTTATATCACTGGGAAATTAACTAATCAATTAGTCGACAAAATCGTGTTAGTCGACTACATTTTCTTTGGTCGAGGACGGCCCTAGGTATTAGTACTTAAAGTTAAGTAAAGAATGTGAATACTTGCTTCACTGCTGCTGATGCAGAAATACATAATAAATCAGAACCGTTTGTGACTTCAGAATGAGCTTGCAGTCTGTGTGTGTGTGTCATGAGAACGCATATTTTTTCGCATGTCATTTGTTCACCACGCAACAAAACTACGGCAACGTTTGCTGTTAGGTTTAGGCAACAAAACTATTTTGTTTTCCTAAACCTAAATACGTAAACTTAGTACATTACTTATGGAAACAACATAAGATAGACACGGAAAACCACGTGACAAATGTCACCAACGTAACACCGGTCTCGTGCTTAAAAGTTATGTGTTTTGTTGGACCCATCCACGTCGCCACCTATGCACCATAAGCGGCCACTCTCACTTTTTAGTCTACGCCACTAGCTCTGATAACAGAATTACGTGGAGCGTTTACATTGCGGTCAGTACCGACGACATGAGTAACAAATAACGTGCCCAAAAACAAGGAAGGCGTTCTTATTGCGTGCTAAATACGCCTTTTCATGCGAACGGGCTGCTTCAGAATCAGCTTGCAGTGTGTGTCTGTGTACATGCATGGCTGTGTGATCAACAGAGGCTGAGGGACTGCAGGTCATTCAGGTTGAACACTGAGTAACCTGATTATAGACAGAGACGTTAGGCCACAGTCACGACAGTAATATGCTTACTGGGCTCTTAATGGAGCCTAACCAGCTCCCACTGGAAAATAGTGCAGTTGGTAAAAGCCAATGAAGCTTGTTTGTTTGGAGCTGCTGCTGTCTTTTAAGTTCACCGACACACTGCCGACGGAGCAGTACGAAGAACATTCACCATTATAAAAAGATTACAGCTACGTGAAACAAGCAAGGACGCTTTCTAAAGCTAAAACACTCACCGCCCGCCCGCCTTTGTCCTGAGCCTTGACCGTGGAGCTTTTAGCAGCATTTTGTTGCCAGACCTGAGGAGTCCTGGTACACAAATTAGAGGATGGGGTTAAAAGATCAGAAATATATAAAAGGAGACAAACCACGGAGGGTTTAAAACGTAACCAAAAGAATCTTAAACATGCGGTGTTACAAAGAGGACCCTGTTTTCCAACTTAGAGGACTTAGACTATGCTGACGACCTTGCTCTCCTATCACATCTACCAAGTCACATGCAAGACAAAGCATCTAGACTACAGTTGAATGCAAGCACGCTGGGACTTAAGATCAACATCAAGAAAACAGAAGTCCTGCCCCTCAACATGAAAGAACCACCTGTCATAAAGCTAAATGGACAACAACTGACATGTACGTCATTTCACATACCTCGGAAGCCGGGTAACATCAGATGGTGGAGCTGACCAAGACATTATGGCCAGATTAGGAAAAGCAAGGACAACATTTCTAAGACTTGGAAACATCTGGAAGTCAACACACATAACTAGAAACACCAAGTTAAAGTTATACAACAGCTGTGTACTATCTGTACTTCTATATGACGCTGAGTGCTGGAGAATGACTGAAAAAGACATAGGCAAGCTTTCTAGCTTTCACAATACCCGCCTCAGAAAGATCATGAGGATATTCTGGCCTAGAAAGATCACAAACCATGAACTACACCAAACGACAATATCGATAAGAAGAAGATGGAGATGGCTTGGACATGTATTAAGGAAACCATCTGATGTCATGACAAAAGTGGCATTGCGTTGGACACCGGAGGGAAAACGCAAAAGAGGGAGGCCCAAAACAACCTGGAGGCGAACCATCGAAGGAGAAATGAAGACGAGAGGATGCAGCTGGAACAGCATTGAGAAGAAAGCAAACAACAGAGATGAGTGGAGATCCTTAGTCCTTGCCCGATGTGCCACCAGGCGCAACAAGGACTAAGTAAGAAAGTAAGTAAGTTACAAAGAGGATATCAACACCGTTCCTAATGCAGATGGGTTCAGCAGTATGAGAGATGAGCTGCGGACAGACGGACTGATATACACACGACTGAACGAACGCATTATCCCCGCCAGACGTAATAAGTTTGACCGTTTAATGTAACATCTGTTTCCTGCAAGAAAAACTTCCAAAATATGATAAAATGTTAATTTACTACTGGCTGGCTGCATCATAAAATCTGGAGAGTCTACAAAAATAAAGTGAGCTTAAACATTTAATTGAATGCAAAGTGAACTCACTGATTTACAAAAAACAACTCCAGAAAGTTACTGAGTCTAATGAGATTAAGTGTAATTTGTCCTTCCACCTTTACCAGCCTATGAAGCCATACATCACTGACAACATGATAACCTTATCTCACTCTGGTTCCGCTATATTTTAAAGATATTGGAAAGGTGATATTATGGGTGAGGATGTGTTTTCAAATGGATACGTATCGTTTTCCAATAGAGAGCTGTGGTGCAACAGGAGTGATTGATCACAACCCGCCTCGGAGCAGAAACCAACAACAGACCTGATAAAACACAATGATGCAATAAGAGGAGCTGTGTGTGATGATTTAGACGGATCAATATACTGTAGATCAAAGACTGATACATACAAACAGACTGGAGGGAAACTGGGAAAAGAGGATGTTTTTGCTACTGAATTCATTTTATTCATTTATATGTTTTGGTTTCTTATACGAAGCTCACCTTTTTTCCCCTTTTTTAATTATTTCAGGGTGTGTTTGTGAGCCACTTTGGGGTATCTCATCTGCACAGATTGTATTTGTGTAGTTTTATTGCTAAATGTGGCCGTTATCAACTCAAAAATGATGGCTGGTATGAAGGTACAATTTACTTTTGCGTGTTGTTGAAGTCACCGACGTTCTGGAGCTTACAAAATTGCAGCATTACAGCAAATGTACAAGTTTCTCTTCATCAAGCTAGTGTTGATGTATAATCATTTTGACACTTTTAGAGACTTCTGAACTTTATTTTTTAATTCTAGTGAAGTTTTCCCAAATATTTAGGAAAGAATATTAAAGGGCATGTGTACAAAATCATCAAAGGCATCAATACTTTTCCATTTAATGCAATAGTTCAGGCACACAAAATTATAATTCAATACCTCACTCAAAAGTGTGATAACGATTCCATGAAATCCATGAAAGGGAGACACTACAGGTGAATAGGGTTAAAAAAAAAAAATACTAATACATATCACCATGAAACTTCCCCAGTTGATTATTTACATTAAGATAATTCTTTTTTGTATTACAAGTTTTCTGAAATGTTATGTTTAAATATACAAATGAGGCGTTATCTAATGCTAACGTTTGGTGAATTTATGAGAAATCTACAGACGCAAATAGAATGTGTATTTTGGATGTTTTCTTTTCCACCAGTCTGAAAGAAGACACGTATCCTCATACATCATACATTGTATGATATCTTACCAAAAAGTGATTCCTCCTTTTTCGTTCGTTTTCCTACGAATGTCCAGCAACACGTGTCAATTACGCTTGTTACATACATACAGTCTTTGCAAAATAAACTTCCGTCTTTGCAGAAAACAACTTCCTTAGGTTTAGGCAAGAAAGCTACTTAGTTAGGTTTAGGAAAAGATTGTGATTTAGCTTAACATAACTCAGGGAGTGGCGTTACTTAAGTACATAACTTGCGTTACAAATTAATCAACGCTGACTTCTGGTTTCACGAGGGACGCGAACGCCGGTCTCCTCGGTGAAAGTCTGGTATTTTTAGACCCATCCATCCACCCCGACCTCCTCCTACGAACAGTGTATGAGACCAGCCTGAAAGAAGACATGTTAGGGAAGCAAAATAGTGCAACTAGGAATCTTTATTTCAATTAAACCTAAAATTGATTGGAGGTTTGGCGTTATCTGTCCCGCAGTGACTGAGACGGGATCACCATCTCCCTGTATCATTTGTTAGATAGGTAAGTATCCATACGCTACTGCACAGAGCTCTGTTTATCTACCCATCATGCCATGCTGCCTGCAGGGAGTCGTGACCACTGCTCTTGGCGCTGCGTCGCACCATTAACTGGAATGTCAAAAATCAGGAGTGTGTCGTATAGAGCCCCCCGTCTCAGCACTATATGTAGTTATCGCCGCCAGAGCGTGGGATTGACACTTCACACACATTTCCTCTACGGACACGCATACCAATGCCGCTGCCCACCAGAGCCCGAGGTTGCAGTTGACCTTGCCCGTGCTCTGACAGCCGGCTTCCCTCAGGTTCTCTGGGTGCGGCGCGTCATTCATGTCATAATTCACCGTGTGATCCTGTCAAGCAGGGAGCTGAAGGACGGGCTGGCTTTTCGGTGGTTGTGTTTACCAGCTGAAATACAGCATCTCGTGTCGCGCCGAGGACTCCTGTAAAGATTTTGTGTCCCCTTTTTTGTTTTGTTTTCTGCTGATTCTCCCTCCTTTCCACGAAAAGGTGAAGAATGAGTGTTTTGTCTTTGCAGCATTGTTCCTTGTGGGTGTGAAATGGGCGATAAATCCTTTCCCAGTCCAGCAATCCATCCCTCTGACAACGATGATCAAAGATGCATTGAAGCAAAGGACACCACACACCCTCCTTCTCTGAAAACTTGGCCGTGATTTGGGAGCTGTCAGCCTTTTTGTGTCTGCTCAGCTCTTTTGGGGTTTTTTTTGTGTGTGGTGTCTCCTTTGCACCCACACCGGCGCTGGCGTCACACCCAACCGGCGTGACTCATAGTGATGATGCCTCTCCGACAGGAGGACTTCACAGTGATTACGGCACTGCACGCCGCAGCACTGCCGCTAATTCACTTGCTGAGGGGTGTCCTGTAAATCATACGTCCCAGCGGTCATGCTGTTGGTGCTGAGAGGAAGGCTGCAGCCGGTGGCAGCTCAAGGACCAGCTGATGGACTCGGCTGGCCGGCTGTCTCCACACTCAGCAAAAACTCTGGGACTGTCTTTATGGTTGAACTTTATACGTGGATAGATTACCTGTCAGAGAAAATCTCACTTTGGTATGTGGGCTGACAGTGTCACAGTACCGACTAACTGCCTGCTAAGCTCTACTTCAATATGGAGCGCTCACTGTGAAAGACAAAGGAGAAGAAATACAATCCTCCTGTGAGCGGCTGTGGAGTCATTCCATGAGTTATAGTCTCATTTGTAATTTGTTGAGATTGAGAAATAATATTGTAACAAGGTAACGCAACAAGGTAACGCAGCAACGTAACGCAGCAACGTAATACAACAATGTAACTCAACAACGTAACTCAACAACGTAACGCAGCAACGTAACTCAACAACGTAACGCAGCAACGTAACGCAACAACGTAACGCAGCAACGTAACGCAGCAACGTAACACAACAACGTAACTCAACAACGTAACTCAACAACGTAACGCAACAACGTAACGCAACAACATAACTCAACAACGTAACGCAGCAACGTAACGCAGCAACGTAACACAACAACGTAATGCAACAACGTAACGCAGCAACGTAACGCAGCAACGTAACGCAGCAACTAACACAACAACGTAACTCAACAACGTAACGCAACAACGTAACAACAACGTAACGCAGCAACGTAACGCAGCAACGTAACTCAACAACGTAACTCAACAACGTAACGCAACAACGTAATGCAACAACGTAACGCAACAACGTAACGCAACAAAGTAACGCAGCAACGTAACGCAGCAACGTAACACAACAACGTAACGCAACAACGGAACTCAACAACGGAACTCAACAAAAATCCAACATGGTGACAGCCAAAATGCCGATCTTGAGGCTTCCAAACGGCAGTCCACAACCCAATGGGTGACATCACGGTGACTACGTCCGCTTCTTATATACAGTCTATGGTCTAGACCAAAGTGGTCGATTGATCAACGCTGCCGTCCCCAGAGCCACGATGCTAGCATGGCTTACTGCAACAGCAACATCTCTTTCCAGAAAGTATTCCAGCTACTCTGGATAATCTAGTTTTCACTAGAATTAGTTTCTACCAAAGAAATAATCCCTTTGAAAACTGTTCAAAGATCACCACAGTGGTGCTACAACAGTACATTTGCTTTTCTTACACACCCACTCAACTCTGCCCAAGGCCTGCAGACCTTCTCATGCTCTCAATCATCCATCTCTGTATAATATGTACTTATGTTGAAACGGTGGGTTGTATGTTTATGTGGTCGCCTTGTGCTGCACACAGTCGTTCTACCGGAGAGAAAGACGGAAGTTCGGTGCTCTAAGACTCAGCACAGTGGAACAAATCATGGTCACCTTTGTCGGTGGCGTGTCTTTGAGAGTTTTGCGGTTCAGCCAGGTCCGTGGCCCTCACCCAAGTAACACCACAGGAAAGCCAGCCATTCAGCAGCAGGAGTAGTGTCATCGTTGAGGTTTCTAACAAATTACACCCTTCACTTGCGGAGAAAGCCGAGCGAGTTTTTGGCTGGGAGTGTTTTCTTGGCCGGGGGGGGGGGAAGCGAAGAGGAAAACTGCTCTGAGAGTTGAAGAAACGCTCCTGAAAGCAAAGTGACACCTGTCTCACATTCAGCGGTGTGTCTCTGCTAAAACAGAAGATGGAGTACTCGTCATCAGCGCCAAGAAAAGGAGAGGAAGGTCTCTGCAGACACCGGGGGACTGATATATGATCAACTGTGTCCTTCTGGGCAGCACGGCTCAGGCTGCATTTGATAAAGGAGAGTGCATTTGATAAGATTTTTCAATTTTGTGCAGCAACCATTTATGATGTATATATTCAGACCCTGTAGTGAATACAGCAGTACGCTGCTGCTGCACTTAGTGAAGCTGCCAAAACATGACTAAGACATCAGCTGAATCTCTCTCTGATGTCTCATTTTCTTGTTTTTAGTTCATCTGGTTATTTGTCCTATTTTTTTGCTTAAGGATTTATGCAAGTCACTTATGTCTGTACTTGACTGTAGTGATACCGTATATGCATGTCTTCAGCTTGGTGCTTAAGTCTTCACTCAGGGTGTATCTTGGATGTAAAGGTTAAAGGGCAACTTGTAACAGGTATGATTACTTTGCAGCTCGTTTCGCGGCCGCCATCTGCAGCGTTCTCCCTCAATACTGGATCAATTTCAAAATTGGTTGTCCCCATTAGTCACTTACAAAAACATGGGAAAATAGGGTCCAGGTTGAAAAATACCAAAGTTTCCCTTTAACTAAGGAAGGAAAATGCATAGAAAGTTATTTATTTATTGAGTAAAACTGTTACCTTTGCTCTATGCTCACAGTAAACAGATTACAGGACACTGTTTTGACTTTAACATATATCTATGCTTATTCTTGACTTGATAAAAATCGGTTTTAAATACTATGATTCTTACAAATGGAATGACTTGACAAAAATATTAGACCTTGAAGGGGCACTCTAGTGATTTAGTATTGCATTTCCATAAAGTTGGGCGACTCACAAGATACAAAAAAATAATAATCATCAAAGCAGCAGAGGCAGAGCTAGTTTGACTTCTAGTCCCTAATATGAGTTAAGATCTGAAATCACTGGATCCTACATTTCCCATAATGCAATTTGATAATATCTTTTCCACTAGAGTCTCGCTGCCTGGTAAATCTTTCAGACTCCAGATGCAACACAGGCTTTCTGTTGTGAATTTGAAGTCTGCATGCCCTCAGCTGAGATAACCCTGATAACATCACAATGATGTCATCAGTGTTATCCTGTCATGACTGACACAGATCCTCAAGAGCCACAGAAGACACAATAGAACTGTTTGAATAGGCTGAGTAGTGACATGACGAGTAAATGGACTCAATCGTCTCAACTGTTTTTGAATAGTGCGTAACATAATTTCATCCTGGTTAAACGAATTGCATCTCAGAGATATTAAAAATGATGTACATTCTTTTGATTAATTGTTTTACAAACAGTTTGGACTTGGGTCAAACAAAAGTTGATATTAAACTCTTTTCATTACTGTCTGCTTAATGACGTCGGTCATCTGTAGAGCTCAGGAGGTTGAGGAAAGAACCAGGAGATGTCTTGTTTCGTACTCTTTAAGTGTGCAAGACGCCATGCAGTGCTGAGATCTGATTATCTGCTTATTATTAATACGTTAAGTAGTCAACATTTTCCTGATTATACTTGCACACTTTTATTTAAGTAACATTTTCAATGCAGGACTTTTACTTGCAACAGAGTATTTTTACAGTGCGTTATTACTGTAGTACTTGATAATCTAATGAACAGTCACAGGGGACATTTTTATGCATTGAGTGTACTTTAAGTGCATTTTCCTGATTATACTTACATGCTTTTATTAACAGTAAGTAACATTTTCAATACAGGACTTTTACTTGCAACAGAGTATTTTTACAGTGTAGTATTACTGTAATACTTAATAATCTAATGAACAGTCACAGGGGACATTTTTATGCATTGAGTCCTTTCACTTAAAGGGGACATATTGTAAAAACTGAGATTTCCATGTCTTTTATATTATAAATTAAGTTTAAGTTCTATATAAATACTGTTAAACTATCAAAAGGGGAGGTACAGTTGATCCTACAGCAGGTTAGGGTGTGACATTCTTATAATAAACCATAATAATACAGTAATTCTTTCTCTAACGGAATTGTCAGACAGTCCCTAACTCGGGCAGGATGAGTAGTTGATGCTGGATCAGCGAGCAGCAGCAGCCTGTAGCCTCTCAGTCAGTCCATCTCTCATCAACAGCAGCAGCATGCGAATATGCAAGTAAAAGTATGCAAGTATAATTAGGGAAAATACTTGCATACTTTTACTTGCATACTTGTATACTTAAGTAAAAGTATGCAAGTATAATCAGGGAAAATGCATACATGCATACTTGCATACTTTAGGACTTTTACTTGCAACAGAGTATTTTAGAAAGTGTGTATTACTGTAGTACTTGATAATCTAATGAGCAGTCAAAGGGGCCATTTTTATGTATTGAGTCCTTTCACTTAATACGTTAAGCAGCCTATATTTTCCTTATTATACTTACAAACCTTTACTTAAGTATCATTTTCAATGCAATGCATTTGCAACAGAGTAATCCTGCTTTTACTTTGACTTAAGTAAAAGGATCTGAATACTTCCTCCACTCCTACATAAGGGTTGCATAATTTGAGCAAATTAAGTTAATATATGCACAGCACCATTACAGCATTATAAATTATTATCAGTGATTTAAGAATGCAACAGAGTATTTTTATAATGTGGTATTACTGTTGTACTTAATAATCGAATGAACAGTCACAGGGCTCATATTTATGCATTGAGTGCTTTTACTTTTAATACTTTAAGGGCATTTTCCTGATTATACTTGCATACTTTTACTACATTTTCAATACTGGACTTTTGCAAGAGTATTTTTATAGTGGTATTAGTACTTTTACTTAAGTAATGGATCTGAATACCTCCTCCACCACTAGGGAGGGCTACATCATTTGCATGCAAAAGCAGAATTACAGCATTATACATTATTCCCTCTACGGAGTCTTTCAAAGCACAGCTCAAGACCCACCTCTTTTCTTTGGCTTTTGAATGTACTGTGATTACTAATTGACATTTTATAATGCTCATTATAACGGTCTTTTACTCCTGGATTTTATCTTGGTCTCTGTCTGTGGATGTGTGAGACTTTGCTGTCTGCTCTGTTGACCTGTTTTTATTCTGTTTTTATTCTGCCTATGTCTGTAAAGCACTTTGGTCAGCTCATGTTGTTTTAAATGTGCTATAGAAATACATTTGACTTGACTTATAAATTATTATCACTGATTCAAGGGAGATACAGTTGGTCCTACAGCAGGTTAGGGTGTGACATTCTTATAATAAACCATAATAATACAGTAATTCTTCTTCTAACGGAATTGTCAGACGGTCCCTAACTCGGGCAGGATGAGTAGTTGATGCTGGATCAGCGAGCAGCAGCAGCCTGCAGCCTCTCAGTCAGTCCATCTCTCATCAACAGCAGCAGCATGCAAGTATGCAAGTAAAAGTATGCAAGTATAATTAGGGAAAATACTTGCATACTTTTACTTGCATACTTATATACTTAAGTAAAAGTATGCAAGTATAATCAGGGAAAATGCATATATGCATACTTGCATACTTTAGGACTATACTTGCAACAGAGTATTTTTACAGAGAGATATTACTTAACTACTTAATAATCTAATGAACAGTCACAGGGGACATTTTTATGCATTGAGTCCTTCCACTTAATATGTTAAGTAGCCTATATTTTCCCTATTATACTTACAAACCTTTACTTAAGTATCATTTTCAATACAATGCATTTGCAACAGAGTAATTTTGCTTTTACTTAAGAAAAGGATCTGAATACTTCCTTCACCACTAGGGAGGGGGGACATCATTTGAGAAAATTAAGTTACGATGTGTTGCGATGCGATGCGATGTGCTGCGATGCGCTGCGCTGCGCTGCGATGCGATGCGTTGCGATGCGGTGCGTTGCGATGCGGTGCGTTGCGATGCGGTGCGTTGCGGTGCGATAAGGTGTGTTGCGTTTGCGTTGGGATGCGGTGCGATGCGGTGCGTTGCGGTGCGATAAGGTGTGTTGCGTTTGCGTTGGGATGCGGTGCGGTGCGTTGCGTTGCGGTGCGGTGCGCGAATAGCAAACAAGATGAGTGACAGCCGGAAACGAAGCAGCATGTAAAATTACGGTATTCTGGAAATTATAAGGTTTAGTATAATTATATTGATGTATGTATTGATATATGTGCAGTATTACTAATCATAGGTCAAAACAGCTCTAAATTTAGCTGAATTATAAAAAGCAGAAGTGGAGTAAAATGAGTCGTTTGGGAGCCGGCTCTTCTCTTCTTGATGAGCTGAGCCAAAATAACCGGCTCACTAAAAAGAGCCTGAATTCCCATCACTAGTCTGCACAGCATCATTCCAGCATTATAAATAATCATAACTCATTTAAAGGGAGGTGTAGTTCATCCTACAGCAGGTCAAGATGTGACATTCCTATAATAAACCATAATAAAACAGTAATTCTTCCTAACATAATTGTCAGACGGTCCCTAACTCTGCAGGATGAGTAGTTGATGCTGGATGCTCAGAGCAGCGGATCAGTCCTCCTGCAGCCTCTCAGTCAGTCCGTCGCTGCAGTCCTTCAGAGCGGCTTCTCTCATCAACATCCTCTCATCGTCCGCGGAGCTGCTGCTTCACACCGCTCCTCTGTGGCTCTGAAGAAGCTGCTTCAACCGGGAGATAACGGTTCAACCGGAGCCGGGAGACTATGAGGACACCTGCTGCGGCTACGGAGACAACCTCTCACACCGGGAACCCCGACGACTGGCCTCGGTATTCACCGAGCAAATGAGAAAAGGTGATGCAGCAGCAGCTCAGACAGCAGCTCCTCTCTGCTAACATTAGCATCCTTTAACCAGACAGCTACAGCCTTATAATGAAAGACCACATTCTCTACAGCATATATAACTTTTAACCTTTAATATCAGCAAACTAAAGCATGCATGTTGGAGTATTTATTCATCCTCTGGTAGTTTATTGTTCGTGTTTTCTCTGCAAGCCTCCATTAGCTGCTTGTTAGCTTGCTATGTAGCATTGTGTTGTATCAGAGACAGACAGACTGGCTCTGTGAGGATGAACTTGGTATTCTGGTGTGGACACGCAGAGACATACAGATGGAAAACTACCACATTAAAAACATCATGTTAAAAAGCCTTTAATGCATTAATATATAGCAGATTATGTTGCATCATTTTGCATGCATCCATCCTTCATATTAGCATGTCTTTCTGCACAATATGTCCTGCACCTTTTTGATAGAAAGCCACATATGTGCTGTGAGGATTGAGGAGTTGAGATGTGCACAAGATACTGTTATGTGCATGCAGTGTTATTTAGCTTGTGTTGCTGTTTAAAGGGACGATTTGGCTTCATTTTGCATCCATCCATCCTTCATATTAGCATGCCTTTCTGCATAATATGTTGATTTAAAGCCACATATACGGGTGTATATGTGCAGTGAGGATTGAGGAGATGGGATGTGCACAAGATACTGTTATGTGCATGCAGTGTTATTTAGCTTGTGTTGGTGTTTAAAGAGGCGATTTGGCATCATTTTGCATCCATCCATCCTTCATATGAGCATCTCTTTCTGCAGAATATATTGATATAAAGCCACATGGGTGTATTTTACTGTGAGGATTGAGGAGATGTAATTCAGCACAAGATACTGTTATGTGCATATAGTGTTATTTAACTTGTGTTGGTGTTTAAAGGGGCTATTTGGCATCATTTTGCATCCATCCATCCTTCATATTAGCATCATCTTTCTGCACAATATGTCAGCACCAATATTTCTGCACCTATTTTGATATAAAGCCACATCAAGGGTGTATTATGTGCAGTGAGGATTGAGGAGATGTAATACAGCACAATATATACAGCCTGCTTATGTTGCTGTTTAAAGGGGCTATTTGGCATCATTTTGCATGCATCCATCCTTCATATGAGCATGTCTTTCTGCACAATCTGTTGATATAAAGCCACATGGGTATATATATATGTGCAGTGAGGATTGAGGAGATGTAATACAGGACAAGATACCGTTATGTGCATACAGTGTTATTTAACTTGTGTTGGTGTTTAAAGGGGCTATTTGGCTTCATTTTGCATCCATCCTTCATATTAGCATGTCTTTATGCATAATATGACCTGCATCTTTTTGATATAAAGCCACATCATGGGTGTATTATGTGCAGTGACGATTGAGGAGTTTAGATGTGCACAAGATACCGTTACATGCATGCAGTGTTATTTAGCTTGCATGTCCTGCATTCCCCCCCCCTTTCTCTCTCTCTCTCTCTCTCTCTCTCTCTCTCTCTGTTGCCACACAACTGTGAATTGTCATTCTGGTCGACTCCTGTGTGTGTGTGCAAAAAGGATCCGTGATGTGTTGCTCTTCATCTCTTGTCATTTTATCATGTCTGATAGCAAAGCTGCACTGCAATGCAATGAAAGGAGAAATAGAGAAGCTGGGTTTATTCTGCAACGTTAGGGATGCACAGTTGAAGTGAAGACAGTTTGGTAGTGATGGTGGTCAGAGATAATATTGCTCTTCTTGATACCTTAAGCTTCTTGGAAAATATATCATTTTTGTGTTTTGTGCAGGGAATGAAATTAGCACCTGCCACCTGCCAAATACAGGGTGAATGTTGTCTGTGACAGGTAAAAACTTCAGGTCACCTGCCACCAGGGTTTTCCTTATATTAAGAAATCTTATTTTTTAAAAAGCAACTCTAAAGCCTAAATTAAATATAGTCATGGATTAAGATGATATACTCCAAAATTCTACACTGCAATGCAATAAAAGCAAAATAGAGAAGCTGGGTTTATTCTGCAACGTTAAGGATGCACAGTTGAAGTGAAGGTAGTGGTGGTCAGAGATAATATTGCTCTTCTTGATACCTTAAGCTTCTTGGAAAATATTTTATTTTTGTGTTTTGTGCAGGGAATGAAATTAGCACCTGCCAAATACAGGGTGAATGTTCGCTGTGGCAGGTAAACATTTCAGCTCACCTGCCACCATACAATACACTGCAAGCTAAGTTGAAACTGGGAAATCTAAATACTTTTGATGAATTTAAAACATTAATGAAAGACGTAGAAGCAGAGTCAATCGGGAGCTGTCTGTGTTTCTGAATATTTTCACTTTAATGCTTGATTTTTATGTGTTTTGTATGATATTATGCATTGCATATATTTATTTTTGCATTTGTTTTATGTTGTAGTGTCTGAAACTTTAATGTATGTTTAAATGCTGCTGTCTTGGCCAGGTCTGTCTTGCAAGAGATATTCTTAATCTCAATGAGTACTACCTGGTTAAATAAAGGTTAAATAAAAAAAAATAAAAACCATGGCACACAGGTTTTCTTTATATTAAGAAATCTTTTTTTTAAAAAGCAATTCTAAATAGTAGTGGATTAACGTTACGTGATATATTCCTAAACTCTACAGTCTGGTACCACTGACTCAGTGTTTACAATTTGAAAGCGTTCTACCTAGACTTCAGAAGTGGCAGACAAAAAAATTGAGTGGCCGGTAGAAATGTTCAGTGACCTGCCGACGTGGCAGGTGAAGAAAAAGGTTAACTTCAGACCCTGGTTTTGTGTCTCTGTGTGAGAGATTTATTTTTTGAGATGACATGTTATTAAATCCACCATATAGCATGTGAGAGGATTGTTTATCGCTCTAATGTTTCAGCTATATCACTCGACACATTCTTGATTTGTCACACGACATGTTTTGATCGTAATTCAGTGCTGTTAGCCTGTCACAGAGAGCGGTTTGGTGTGATGATAGTAGTGGTTACAAGGGACATGCTGTCAAGGTGGAGACATGACAACTAAAGGAAAAGCGTATAAAGGGGTATCATCTCTTCTATTCTGACATAACACACTAGTGACTGTGTTGAAGTAGGGTGGTTAAAATGAAAGGAAAAGATCAGATTTTTCTAAAATTGTGGCAAGTCTTTGGTAACTACTACGCTTTAGTTGGTAGGGGATGCACCGGTTCCCTTTGTCAGTCCCGATAATGATTGCAGTACCTGGGCTTTGGGTACAAACATCAAGCTTGAGTTAAATGTTATTTTCCTAGCTTTGTGAAACAAAATGTGACCAATAAATACATAGATATAAATGTATTTAATTGTTCTTTATATTTAAAATAATAAATCGTACACCAGCAACTTGGTAAGAAATCTTCAAAATTAACAGGAATTATTATTGAAGTGGAAACCTTTTTAATGCAGCAACAAATTGGTCAAAACTTAAGCAGGAATTAAAATTCCAGTAAATAATGTATATAGTATAAAAACATAACATTGAATTGAATAAATCGGTCCCATTGTCACTGATAGCCGATCCAGCTATTTTAATCCGTATTGGCCTGATATCCGATCCATTATCGGTGCATCCCTAGTGCGTACGCCACTTCCCACGCAAAAATTGTGATCTACAAAAACAAACTTGATGGGAGAATGTGTGCACCTGTACGGAAACTCTGACCCATGCGTATGCACATTATGGAGGCAGGGGAACTTGGCGATGCAGATGGGGAATTGAAGCCAGATTGTATAAATTAAATGTGAGAGGCATCATTATACGTACTGTATAATGATGCCTCTCACACATCTAGTTTTGCATCATATCGCCAACGGCAACGTTTAGTGTTGATTCCACGCACTGTTTTATAAATGAGACCCCTGATCTTTCTAAAATGGTGGCAAGTCTCTAGTAACTACTACGCTATAAATGGATTTCTTAGACTAAATGGTAGCTCGCTATCTTGTCATTCAACGCTAACTCTTTGCCTGTAATGTCCCTTTTTTCAGAATCGTCATGACCGTTTTCCTGCTGGCCAGTCACTCCTTCACTGAGGGACCTCGGCCCTTTTTGGTTTCTGGACTTATCAAAGCAGGGATGAGATAATAAAGTCGACCAGCTCGTGCATGCTGCTACAACAACACCTGTGGCACTTGTAAACCCACCCAGCCCTGCCCCCCAACCCCAACCCCTCCCCAAGCTAAGTTCAAGTCAACAATCAAAACATGACGACGCCGGCTCTCCTGCCGCTGTCGGGCCGCAGGATACCCACTCTGTCGCCGGGCGCCTCCTCCTTCCCGCACCACAGGGCTACGTTGAGGCTCTCCGAGAAGTTCATCCTCCTCCTCATCCTCAGTGCCTTCATCACCTTATGCTTCGGGGCCTTCTTCTTCCTCCCGGACAATTCCAAGCACAAGCGCTTTGACCTGGGCTTGGAGGATGTGCTCATCCCTCATATTGACTCGCCCAAGGAGGGGAAACACGCTTCTGGACAGGTGGTCATACATGGACAGGGAGGACATGACGAGCACAGACACAGGTAAGGACCAAGTGGTTTTTATATTATCTGGTATGTGATACGACGGAGTGTTACGGCCACATTGAGGAGAAAAACATAAATCTGACATTTCGAGAATGAAGTCATAATATTATGAAGTAGTAATTTTACGTGTAATTTTCGAGGGGAAATAGAGCAGCGTGCTGTCTGTGTGAAAATGAGGAACATGGAGCATCTCACAAATAACAAAATACTTCATCTTTTGGCACATCAACACCACATCATCATCAGTATCAGGACCTTGAAAAGATTGTGCAAGAAACTGCGTTTATTCCGAAGAAAGAACGGACCTGATGGGGAAATGGACAGTTTTGTGGAGGAGGAAATGACTTTTTTTCTCGTAAAGTTATGACTTTATTCTTGTAATATTACGACTTTTGTTTTCTTGAAATAGTATGACTTTATTCTCATTAAATTACCTCTTTTTTCTCGTAATTTTATGACTTCATTCTCGAAATCTCCGATTTTTTTTCCCCCCTCAATGTGGCCCTAATGCTGCCCTGTCACATCTTAAGAGATTATTTTTTTTTCTTAGAAAAGGATTAACTATTTAATTACTAGGTTTATTTTTGGTTCTTTTCCCCAGTTACATCACACTCAGATATTTCCTCTAGGCGATGAAAGCAGGTGTTCTGACACTCATCACTTCTTCAGCAGCCTGTTGTGACACCCCGGGGTGTTGCGGAGGTTGTAGAGTGGTGCACTCTCTCCTGAACGTTTAGATACGCGTCAGCACAGGTGTTCCTTCTTCCTCCTTATTTTTTTTTTTCACCTTTTGTGCAGCTGCTGTTGCTCTGAATACTCCCACCCATTGTGTTTCCATTGGGTGTAATTGTTTAAGTTCTTGTTCAACAGAAATTTTATCACCTTGGCCACAGTATTCTCGTATTGTCCCACGGGCAGGCATGGTTGAACTTGATGAGCTAGAACACACAGACTGTTTGAAAAGCTTTAGTAACTGCTTAAACGGGCTCGGAAATTACTGCCCGCCACGAGCCAAATGTTGGTAAGTTTTGGCTGCGGCGTTCACATTTTGTTGTTTGGTTTGTCCAGCCTCTTTTTATCTGGTAGCCAGCCATCGCTCGGAGGCTCTTTTCCCCCTCTTAAATCAAATTCATATTTGTTTATATGGCTCAGTGTCTTTGGAACCACTGTGCTGGACAAGTTTCATGCCCTGCTACCAAATGTTATTCTCAACTGACTCGAGTTACTTTAAAGAGTTTTCTATCATATTTACATTTTAATACATTTTTAATTACCTTCTGTAAGCCAGTAAATAAGCACTGGAGGCTATTTTGGGATGTAAAAGCCACATAAAATGGACATTTTGAATGTCTGTGGGTGTTAAAAGCTTCTATTTGTTTAAAAGCAGTTCAATACATACACACTAAAGAATTCAAAAGTAGTATCGTTATTTTCTTCTTATTACTAGGGCTGTCAATCGATTAAAATGTATAATTTTGATTAATCGCATGATTGTCCACAGTTAATCGTGATTAATCGCACATTTTTTTATCTGTTCACCTTAAAGGGAGATTTGCTAAGTATTTAATCCTCTTATCAACATGGGAGTGGGCAAATATGCTGCTTTATGCAAATATATATATGTATTTATTATTTGAAATCAATTAACAACACAAAACAATGACAGATATTGTCCAGAAACCCTCACAGGTACTGCATTTAGCATAAAACAATATACTCAAATCTCAACATGGCAAACTGCAGCCCAACAGGCAACAACAGCTGTCAGTGTGTCAGTGTGCTGACTTGACTATGACTTGCTCCCAAACTGCATGTGATTATCCTAAAGTGGGCATGTCTGTAAAGGGGAGACTCGTGGGTACCCAGAGAACCCATTTACATTCACATATATTGCGGTCAGAGGTTAATGGACCCCTTTGAAAATGGCCATGCCAATTGTTTTCTTGCCAAAATGTAGTGCGAGTTCAGAGCATTATTTAACCTCCTTCGTGAGAAGCTGTTATGACATGATTGGTACCAATGGATCCCTTAGGTTTTTTTAGTTTCATATGATACCAGTATCTTCACTCTAGCTTTAAAACTGAGCCCGCTACAACCTAAACATCAGAAGTTGCGTTAATGCATACCCATTTGATTGGCATACATATATGAATCATACTGCACTTGCGTTTGTGTTACCTTGTGATGACAAACTACTCACGGCTGAAATAAAATGCACAAAATGCCAAACAGTAGGTGGAAAGGATAATTTTATAGGAAAGGTCTCCTCCATGCTGGTAGGAGGTCATTAGTTTTACTGAGTGCTGGGCGAGGTGTTAAAAGCAATTTCTCAAACAGTTTCACAGTGGGTACCATTGAGTGTTGCCTCCACGTCCCCCGTGGTGCCACTCATTTTTCCATCCTGAAAGCCTTCTAGAGCTGGGGATTCTGCCTGCTCGAAATAATTATTTTTTAGTCCAGCGACTCAGAAGGAGCAGACATGGGCTCAAGTGGTGCTGTGAGTCATAGTCGGAACCACAAGGTTTTTTTTTTTTTTTTAAAAGCATAAAGGCAGGAGGCTTGGAGATGTTTATGCTTCTCCAGAGGTGGTGGTTTATGCACTGATGGAATACAGGAGCAGTTCGAGCAAAACGTGACCAGGTTGCATTTTTGGTCACTTTCGGGCTCAGCAGTGTGATCCTTGTTTGTTTTCAGTAAATCCCAGACAATGTCCTTTGCACACTTAAGTGAGCTGTCGTTGTTCTTGCCTTAAAGGAACAGTGTGTAATGTGTGATACCCAATTTATGTAATTCAAGACTGCAGAAATATTCAAATAGACCATTTTAGAATAGGCGAAAATAACACATTTATACTTCATGTAAAAAATGGCATGGTTTATGCCCCAAACTGCATGTGATTATCATACAGTGGGCATGTCTGTAAAGGGGAGACTCGTGGGTACCCATAGAACCCATTTACATTCACTGATCTGGAGGTCAGAGTCAAGGGACCCCTGTGAAAATCACTGTGCCAGATTTTCCTCGCCAAAATTTAGGTTTAGGTTTTTGAAAATGTAAGTTTGCTGCGTTATTTAACCTCCTTCTCGACAAGCTAGTATAACATGGTTGGTACCAATGGATTGCTTAGGTTTTTTAGTTTCAGATGATGATAGTAACTTCATCATATGAGCCTGCTGCAACCTCCAAAAGATCGAATAGCGGCCGGGCCCGACGGCGGCGGCTTTGACTGAGAATCGATACAGTATCTAACAACATAATATCACGATACTCATGTGTATCGATAATGTTTTCTTACACCCCTAATTTCTAGAGTAGTACAGAACAGACAAACCAAACTCTGGCTCTAGAGAGAGCCTTTCACGTTGTTACTTTACCTGAAGGCCACCGTAGTTCTCCGACACGCTTGTGAAACTGCGGTAGCTACAGAGTGCTAAAGCGTGGTACCGCCAGCCACCGTCTGACTTCCTTTGCTCCTAAAGTAGTGTTATTATGGTAAGGATGGCCTCTCTGCAAGGCCAACGGCGTTACCACGGTTTTGCAATCGGCGGCTCACGTTACCGCAGTCTTGGAAAGGGAGGAGTGAGCGGAGGGGTTCTCAATCTGCAACCGCACCATTGCACCTTTAAACATCCATATTTGTACACGATGTACCAACAGGTTTTGGCATAGAGGTATTCCTCAAGTTGGCAGAGACAGATAGCAGAAGGTATTTCTTCCTGTAAATAGGTTGGATCTGATTAATTTCATAGCCCCTCTTTAGCTTTGTCATCTGCTTCATGTATTTTTAATTGCAGGTTGCAGCCAAAGCTCACCTTCTTGACATTTATGACATGCAATCAATTTATTAAAAATAAATGAATAGGGCTTGTATAATGATGTGAATTCATGAGTGTATTCATTGAGTTCAGTTTTCAAGGATGCAACAAGTCATAAAGAAATATCTCACATAGTACATGTCTGATTGAATTTAAGAGTTCTAACTTACGGTCCAAAGTGGCTTGTTAAAGTGAGATAAAAGACGAAGTTACTGTCCCTGAGATGACAATTCAAGGGTTTGAGGAGGGGAAATAAAACCTTTGAGATCTCTTGAAATTAGTTTTATGCAAATGTAGTCTCGAAAGGCTCCCTGTGCATTTAACCTTACATAAGCATTCATGTGATGTTTTTATTTGATTTCATATAGCGGCTTATGGAAATGTGTTCAATTTGCTTTTTTGGGTATGGCTGCCTCAGCTGTTCTTAAAGTCATCATTGTGTTTCTCCAGAGGAACAGGGTTCAAACAGCCCCCGGAAAATGAGGCGCACTAGCATTTAAAGAGACCCTCAGGAGCACAGGCAGCCTCGTAATAATTTCACCTTTACTTTATTTGGCCACAGAAAACCCCACAGAACCAGCTCTCTGTTCACAGGTTCACCCTGTTAATAGTCTTATGAAAGCTTTTCAGAGAGCAAAGGTTATTATTCTATTTGCCACGGGCTAATCCATCTATTCTAGTTAATCCTTAATTGACAATAATTTAAAATGACTGAGAATATTGTTAAACAGCATTGCACACATCCGGCCTGTGCTGTTTGGCAGTACTGTACTATATTTTCATTTTTTAGTCGACCATCTTTTTGTGTTATGAGTGGTTGTTTTTAGGAATTCTAGGCTGTTTACTCTCGCTGATACAAGGTTTTGTGTTGTGTTTTAAACACGAGCAGTATCTTCACAAGAACTGTGTGGCTCAGGCAGAGCGTGACACTACTTATCACGTCCTAATTTCTTGGAACATTTTATAAATTATTATGTAAAATTATAAGACAATATCTCCTCACAGCTCAGATAGGAATTCACTCATTCTGTTTTTCAGTCACATAGTCACTTACTCTTTTGTCAAACTCTTCGAGTCAGTCAGGTTTACAACCAAGGGAATATTTTCTCTGGCTGTTAACATTTTAAAAGTGTCTCTCTGTGACTTTGTTTTCATGGTGCTTGACGTATGACATTGTCTGGTCCGTATATCTGTTGTAAAGATCTCTGAAGATGCTCGCCAAGAATTTTTGTCCATGCAAATGGGTTGTGGGTTAAACTGGTTTTACTAGATACTTTACAAACTCTTTATAATACAGAAAAAACTCAAGAGCTGATACTTTTCACGCGGTTGTGAATACATAAATGTCTAGTCCTTGAATATCATACACTCACCGGCCACTTTATTAGGCACACCTGTTCAATTGCTTGTTAACACAAATAGCTAATCAGCCAATCACGTGGCAGCAACTCAATGCATTACGTCATCTAGACGTGGTGAAGACGACTTGCTGAAGTTCAAACCGAGCATCAGAATGGGGAAGAAAGGGGATTTAAGTGACTTTGAACGTGGCATGGTTGTTGGTGCCAGACGGGCTGGTCTGAGTATTAAACTGCTGATCTACTGGGATTTTCACCACAACCATCTCTAGGGTTTACAGAGAATGGTCCCAACAAGAGAACAGATCCAGTGAGAGGCAGTTGTGTGGACGGAAATGCCTTGTTGATGTCAGAGGTCAGAGGAGAATGGGCAGAGTGGTTGGAGATGATAGAAAGGCCTCAGTAACTCAAATAACGACTCGTTACAACCAAGGTATGCAGAATACCATCTCTGAACGCACAACACGTCCAACCTTGAAGCAGCAGAAGACCACCCAGTACTAGCACCGGCCACTTTATTAGGTACACCTTGTACCTAATAAAGTGGCCGGTGAGTGTATAATCCCCACTATTTCAAACATAATTTCAAATAAAATATCATATATTTGGGTCAATATGGTGTTGCCGTTAAACTAAATATCAGCTCACTCAACTTGCAAAACAACTATATTTTCCCATGATACTAGTTTCAGTTTCTTTGGGGAGGTTTTGACATGTCCAATGCTGAGGTTGCCAATCTAATACAACAAAGGTTGATGTCATTTGGTTTGTGTGTTTTGTGTAAAATCCATTTACTCAGGATAATCCTCAGATCTCCATCCCCAACCATCCTTATTGAGAACAACTTTTCTACTTGAGTATGACCGACAACTGAGTATTTCTGCACAGCAGGAGGTATTGGAGCAGTACAGCTAGGATGAGTGCTGGAAAGTGATCTTCTGTGCAGAGATTATTGCTACTGGCTACTAGCCATGTATTCTCTGAATCTCCTTCTTTTGGGATGGCAACGGAAATCTCTGCGTGAGAGATCTCAAAACCTCTTTGAACCAAGCTGAAACTCTCTGCATTGCTTGATACCACACGGGGTGAGTGGGAAAATGTACAAAAAGATCAATATGCATCACCTGATTGCAATTCATCAACACTGGAATGATTTAGCAGTAGTGCTTTCTCTGATTTCGTCTATTGTTCAATGCATCAACTGGTTCAGTGTATGTTATTGAGGTTCACAGCAGGCAGGATTATGATATCCATACAGTATTGGCAATCAATCAAAGTGACAGATTAGATTGAAATATACATATAGACTAGCTATTACAGAAGTTCCACATGTTACTTAATACATATTCAGAATGAGAACGGTTTATTGTACAAGGTTTTCATGTACAAGGAATTTGCTTTGGTGTATAACCTAAACATGATAAGAGAAAAATAAATAAAAAATAAGTACAAAAATCATGAAAAATAGAAGAAAATTACAATAAAAATACAAAGAATACTATAAAAATTACAATAAAGCTGTATAGAAACTGCAATGGAAATGTGAAGAAAATCCTAAATATATACAATATCTGAATTAAAATGAAAGAGCTGTTTAGTTTTTAGAAGAATGAAAGTACTAAAAATACTATAAAAATATGTACACTATATCTGAATTATTATGACAGCTGTATAGAAGAAAATTACAATAAATATATGAAAATATTTCTAAATATGTACAATATCTGAATTAATATGAAGTTGATGAGTTGTGCAGTTTTTAGAAGTGGGGGTTTTGTTTTATATTAAACTACTGCTGCATTTTTGCTCCATATTTCACAAGAAAATTTGATAAATCTGTTATCTAGTTGCTTAAATGTGACCATTTGTGTGATTAGATTGGTGCGACATTTAAGGTAATGGTTTGCATTTGTGTCTATATGAATGTGTATTAAGGGTCTTATACCTTGGATGAAGGAAGGCTGAAAGGCCAGGATTCTATAGTCGCCCATTAAAGAGGTGACATGAAATGAATCCCCTTTGGGTGGCTGTCTGCCCGGAGTGCAAATCATTGGGTGTAATGCTCTGTCTAGCTCAACATACCATGAGGCCATTAATGATTCTGCCCGGTTTTGTTTTGGTCTGACTCAAACAAATAAAGGAGTAGCCAGGAGCAGTACTCTTCATCTGAGAAGGGGGGCAAGTTGACGTGTTGACAGAGGCAGTGACATTTCAGTAACAGAATAGCCATAGGTGGTGGCGGGTACAGCAGCAATAAGGAAGGCAGACAAAAAAACCCCTTATTACTACTTTGAGGATTTACAGCTTTTCTCTGTTTACCAGCATTATACATTAAATATCTTTGGATTTTGGATTGCTGGTTGGACTAATTTGCAGATGTCACCTTGGGCTGTGAGAAATTGTGATGACTTTTTATAGTCTAAAAGATTAATGGAAAAAGTAATTATCCATCAGAATTAATCAGATTAATTCATAATGAAGGTAATTGTTAGTTATAGCCTCACATTTGCCATATTATGATGCATCCACATTGAAAAGTTCATTAATATAATGCTATAAATTCCAACCATATCACTCAGCCTTACATTGGTCTGAAAAGCCTATATAAAGCATTGTTTCTTGAATTCTCTGACAATACAGTTACTTGTCCATTCAGGCTTGGAGCCGTCAAAACGAAGATGTCTGAATCGTTATTCTGTCCAGGTTTAGGAATGACAACATGAGCATTCATGCTGGGTGCTTGCCAAAGTGCTCAGTAGGTTCGACAGGCGTGCCATCTGCCACCAGAATTAATCACAATTTGGCTGTTTAGTTGTGCTTTTCACTGAATCTGTGTGTGTGTGTGTGTGTGTGTGTGTGTGTTTTCTTTCATTGTAATGGAAGTTTTTTCTCTGCTGTGCAACTTCTTTTGTAGGTTAGGGATTGTATTCAGCACTGAAGTATTTAGGATTCTGTCTGGCTCATCTTCACACCTGAGGGTAAAAACCATAGATATAAAACAGTAGATGCGACATTACGTCATAACTATTGGAATAATCATCCGCCATCTTACCTGGGTAATGTTTACAATTACCACCTATGGGCAGCAACTGGTTGTCAGCTGTTCAGCATCTAACTGCTTTACCAAAAGAACCAAAGAGACTAGGGAGGCCGGCATCACTTTCCACTCAACAGTATGGAGTAAATGAGAGATTTATTTTGTATTTATGGGTCAACTGAAACTACAAAAACTTAGTGAACTGCAAGTAGATTAAAGTAATCCAGTTGGAGAAAGGAGATTTGTACTTCAGCAGTTCAGGTCAAGCTTGCAATTTTGCAAAGTTCTCGCGATTTCTCTGCATTATCATCGTAAAATGAATGTCCATAACTTTACCCTTTCTATGAGAATGAAAGACAATTGCGACAAGTCTATCTGGAGTTCTGCTGAAGGCATTAACCTTTCCAAATGAAACCTACTTTATAAACTAAAATAACTCCTCATTTACAGTTCGCAAGGCTCTTCAACCTCTCCTCTTAGCATCCAAACAAACCAGTTGACCGGACAAAATGACAAAACAGGAAGTGACTGATTGTAATTGCCTGCCTATAATACCCATAACACTGAATCTATTTAGGATCTCCACATAAAGATGCTGCTTAATGTAGTATATTAGCCATTTAGAATACCAAAGACAGTTCTTACGTATTAAGTTCAGGCAAAATTGAAAGAATAAAATAATTGTCTGCAATATAAATGCACAATTATGAGATTATCTTCATGATTGAAAGCATGATTTGTTCTCTTGGCGCTATAACAATTAAAATTCTGCCAAAATCTTTGTTTTTTATTCATTTTAGACAGACAGTTGTCTTACACTCGTTACTTTGAATAAAAAAGAGTATTGGTGTATTGGTTAAACAAAATCCAAGGACTAAAAGGACAACAGAAGCCTCTTTCACCATAGGTTCCAATTACAGCAAGTTTAAAACTGGACCCAGGTAACGGTACGTGTCCACAGGCTCCGTGCTTTCCACGCCCCCCATTCATTGTTTATGTAAGCAGCCGCGCAATGCATTCTGGTAGCGTGCCGTCGCGATTCGAGAGACTAGGCGTCACGACGCCCGCTCCTCATTTGCATAAAGTTGAGGGCTCGTCTACTTTATGCAAATCACGGGCCTCCGACGCGACTCGCCGCCTCTCGAAACTCCCGAGGATCTTTTAAATTAAACGTTGTCGATCCAAAATAAAGACAGATTCAGCAACTGCATGGATTATTTCTCGCCTCAAATGTTTTCAGAAACACATTTCAGTGAACTATTTACGTAAAATGAGAGAAGAAAGTTTCCAAACGAGCCTCCATACTGGTTCCGGTTTTAAAGCTGGGAGCAGCAGCCAACGGCGGGAAAGCGTTCGTCCAATCAGGAGCCTAGTGCCTTGTTTCTAGGGACAGCACACCAAGCGTCCAATGCTGGGAAGCGTCGCGTCCCCTCGCGATAAAAAAACGCTCCTGTGGACACGTACCATAAGATGGCCGCACCAGTGTTTCGCCTCTTTGCTTCTATACTCTTTGACGTCACATCGACTGTTTTATATCTTCAGCCTCTTGCAGTTCAGGTATCGCTCAAGTCAATACTGCAATATCCTGTTTTCTGAATGGTTATTCGGCCTCATGGTCCGGTAAATATCAGATCATCTGCCAAGTGGCTGAGTGAACTTGAGTATGAATTGCTCATGCAAGATGTAATAGTCGCCACTCTGCTCCTTCCTATCTGAAAAATAATAAGATGCTGATGGAGACTCTTGTGTCTGGAAGGTTTGAGAGTAAAATATGTGAAGACTTTTCCTATCTCCCCTGAAGCTTTCAATTATTCCACCAAATCCTTTTGTAAAAATGTGCTGCTCTGTCTTTACCAACGTGTCTTAACCCCCTCACATCACATGACACCCAACTCTTAGCTACTGGCTAGACAGTCTCTGTGGAAGCCCAGGCCTTGTGCTATTAGATGAGCAATTTGAGAGAAACTAGCTTTGAGCAGTGTGACATTTGATACTGGAAAATAAGCTAAAAGTCTTTTTTTAAATAAAAGCTGATGGCATTTTTGCTTTAGTACGCAATTTGACATTACTGTCAGTGAACCTTTTTTGAAAGCGAGACAAGTGGAACCATTGCTGATGACACTTAGAGCCATTATATTAATGTGCTTCTGCGGTTTCAGTGCATCCATGTTAGTGGCACATTAAGTGGTATACTACAACAACTGCCTCTGCAGCATTCATACCCATACTATCAGTATTATGGGTTCAATGTTCTGCTGTGGTGACCCATGTGTTAAGTGTGTGCACTGTAGTGTTGTTTGCTTTTTTTTTTTTTGACTGTGATGAAAAGTGAGTCATGTTATGTTCAAACAGCCAGAGGTAGAGGAACCTTTTCACACTGCATCCCTCTCATAATGAAATTTAGTGCTGTGACCGCAAATAACCTGGTTTCACCACTTATTGCCTTGCCAGTTATTGTTAGCGTTGCAGGGTTCATAGCTTTGCTTTTGCGCTGTGATATGGCCATAAATCAGCATCAAAGCCCCACAGATTATATTTAAGGCCTGGGCCCACATCAAAGTGTGCTTATTTATCATATTTAGTGTGATCTTAGATATCATTTCTGTGTCTTCACGCTTCATTCGCCTGTCAGCCGCAAAGTAAATCTTGGTTGGGCCTTGTTTGCGTTTTGTGTGTGTGTGTGTGTGTGTGTGTGTGTGTGTGTGTGTGTGTGTGTGTGTGTGTGTGTGTGTGTGTGTGTGTGTGTGTGTGTGTGTGTGTGCGTGCGTGCGTGCGTGCGTGCGTGCGTGCGTGCGTGCGTGCGTGCGTGCGTGCGTGCGTGCGTGCGTGCGTGCGTGCGTGCGTGCGTGCGTGCGTGCGTGCGTGCGTGCGTGTTTCTCTATGTGTAAGAACCTCTGTGCTAATAAAGGAGTTCCAGCTTGTACGTGCACCTCGCCCCATCACACACAAGCACACACACTGTCAAGCTAGCTCAACCTGAAAGAACACCAAGGTGCTGCAGTTGGTGCAGAGGGCTCATGAAACCCTCCATACCGGTTTGTAGAATCAACAGGGGAATAGCTATTTAACACCGGCCTCTGGTCGGAGCAAATGGAGGTGTGAATGTACCTCACCTACACAAAAGAGGCTTTTAACACATCCATCTCCACTGTTGAGCTTTTTCATCTAAAGTCAGGTTATGGGGCTGAATGTATCGAGCTCGGGGTTGGAGTTTTGTGAACCTAAAATGGAGCTTGTAAAGGATAACATCGCTGCTAGTTCAGCTTGGCCCATCACCACGATTTGCTTTTAAAAAGTCTAACCACAGCGGTGCATTTGCTTTGGTTTTTCTTCTATTCGGAAAATCAAGAGGCACCGGTTAGTTACAAAAAAAAAAGGAACAAGGGATAAAAATGCTGTGCAGTCCCTCGTAAAGTGGGACACGTGGTCACCCGAGTCAAATCATCGTCAGTGACCCGCTTACTTGACTTGAAATGTTTTAAGTTTTTTAAGAGACTAGATCTATGAAGAACATTGTGCTCTTGTAAACAAATGAATTATACACACATTGGTTGTATAGATATGAATGGTGATGGCACAGCAAAAAAGTCACACCCAAGCATGGTAAACAAGACGGCGTCTGTGTGTCAACATGGGTCGGGCAGTTTGCTGACCTCGGTACAGACCCGTCGAACTGAGGACAGTCGCGCCGGGACCCCCGTCCTTCCCCGCAGGGAGAGGGAGTTCAGCGAGCACCACAGCCATGGGAAGCGTGAGGTCTGAGCGAGGGGTGCTGCAAAGCTCAAGGTTGGAGCTGCGAGCCACCTTCACTCCAGGCCTTTCCAAGCCGAAAGCCAGTCACGACGCACCCTGGCGGCCTCACCGACAGAGTTGAATCCCCTGGGCGTACTGCGTGAACCCCACCGGTTGAGAAGTGTAAAAATATTTTCGTTTCATAATGAAACTGTGGCGTACCGCATTTGACCGCATTTGACCGCATTCGACTATGTAAACGTGTCAACACTGAAACTCAGGCCAGTTTAATATGAAGAAAAAATAAAGAACGAATAATCAAATCTTGGTATTGAACAGCCAAATTTGAGTCGAATCAAAAAATTCTGATTCGGGTACAGCCTTATTAAAAACCTCATACTCCTGCCTTGACACATAATACTAAACAGCATTTAAATGCTGCTGAGCCTGATTGCTACAACTGCGAGGACTATCTCCATACTCACATTTGTAGTTCACTGCAGTTCATTGGGCAGGCCATGAAACAAATATGTTTTTCCCGCTGGGCTGGTAAATTATAAAAGATATGGTTCTTTTTTTGCTGTTGTACCTGCCAGCTAGAGTTTGAGAGGAGTACAGGCCCCCCAGATGATGTCTGGTTGTTTGCCCAAATGGCTGGCAGGGTACTCTAAATTTCCAGCTGCACCAAGGACTTGGCTTTGGGTAGTTTTTCTTTCCTCTTTCTGGTGGTGTTACCAGCTGCGACAGCTATGCTGGTATTGTTTTCACTTCTTGTGAGTCTGTGTGTCCTGGAGACACCTGCTGTAGCAGGAACGACCACAGAGGAGGTTTAGAGTACTTTGTGGACAGATGTTGTCACCGCTATAGTGTCACAACCGTCCATGTTGCAGTCACGAAACTTTACAGGTGTGTAGTTGAGTTCATAATGAAGGCTGAGCTTGAAGATGGGAATGGTCCGAGCAAGGGCGCCTGAAGTGAGTGGTGCTTTACGCCCCTAGCTCCATTTGGCATCGCGGCTGGTGTGATCCCATCAGAAGATGGTCTCTAGTTTTACTCTGTTTTTCAATAGTAGTGTTCAGTGCAGTAGTTTCTGACTTGCGGCTAGTGTGTTTATTTCCAGTAACTCAAACTTTGCCAATAAATGCCCACACATTTTCACTTGTTAAGTCAAAACATTTGAGTTACACAAGGAATGTTTCATTTTAGTGATTGTCTTCAGATGCCTGACCTTCTAAACAGATCGTCTTGGTGAATACAAAGGGAATTTTGAAAACATAATTGCTTGGTTTAAAACTTTAAGCACCAAGTGCACATCCAAGTTTATAAAGAGTAATTATAAAAAGGACAAAAATCACTATTACTGCAAGGCCTTTTTCCTAATCTGTTAAGAACCAGTCCTTATTACTCTGCCCATTTCAAATCTTCTGTTGGCTTCAGAATAGATATCACTACATGCAGAATAAGATATCAATATAAATCCATCTTTCAGATCCATGTTCATAGTAATTTCACTAAGACTCATCCTAATTAATTTGTCTGTTGTCAGGAGATTTCATCTAGTACAGTTGGTATTAGAGCGAACAGCCGGCAGAATGAGGAGTGGACTTCCATCAAGCATAATCTCCTCATTAACACTGCTGCTTTTTTATTTATTTATTTGTTTTAATCAGATCTGCTCTCTCTATGTGTCTCATTTCCTGTCTTTCTTTCTCTTGTTTTGTTTCCATCTTTTTCATGTGATCATAATGTTGTTCTCTCTGACACAGCTGCAGCTGCTCACATTGGCTGAATAGCAATATGTGTGTGTGTGTGAGAGAGGAGATAGAGTGCATGACATGTCTTTGTGTTTAGTTCTTGAACCAGGGCTTTTACTCGTGCTTAGGTTTCAGAGGCAGTGCAGTGCAACAGTGTAGGTTTTCATTCATTCTGTGTTTTCACACCAAAGAATAGAGTTTCTGGTTTAACTGATTAGTCTGCATTAAGTAAAACAGGAGGAACAAGTTAGTAAATCCCTTGTAGGAGTGTCCAGTTCAAACAAAAGCCTGTATACATTTAACTCTTCATGACTCATGGCTTTACAACTCTGTTGGGTTTGAAACTTCAATACTGACTGGATCAAAAACTGTCAAGTTTTCAAGGTTGGCGTTGAATGCTCAAGTTCTAAGTCTTGGTATTAATTCATCACCCAATTAAAGTCAAAATGTAGTTTGTTTTACACTGTGTTATGCAATGTGTTATGCAATTTAATAATCAGTGGGCAACTCCATGGTCTGAAAAGTGAAGCCAATGCTGAAGTGCCTTAAACTTGCATTCTCTCTGACAGCCAGCAGGGGGCGACTCCTCTGGTTGCATAAAGAAGTCTGATTGTATAGAAGTCTATGAGAAAATGAGTCTACTTCTCACTTGATTTATTACCTCAGTAAACATTGTTAACATGAGTTTATGGTCTCAATCACTAGTTTCAAGTCTTCTTCAATACAGCATGATGTTCATTTAGTAAATTATGGTCCCATTTAGAGTCAGATGTCTGGTCTGGGAGTTGTCTGTGTTTTCATCATACAACTTTAACCCTTTCACAGTGTGTTTTCACTTCATGAAAGTTAATTATAACCTTTTCGGTTGCCTAAAAATGTCTTATGCCGTGTTCGGTTGTACTTAGCTCCACCCTCTGATGTCACTTCTGGTTGCAAATAACCAAGATGGCGACAGCCAAAAGGCCAAACTGGAGGCTACCAAACAGCAGTCCACAAACCACTGGGTGACATCACGGTGACTAAGTTCACTTCTTATGGTAATAACACAGTTCACAGTGTTATTGAAGCAGTTTGAATCAACTTTTAACATTGATGCATTGAAAGAATGGTATAATTCTGTACCATATTGGAATGAGTTTCAACAATACCAAGCCCTTCCCTACAAGTAGGGGTGTGTTGATGTATGATGTCATCAAGGTGTCACTTTTAGGCCAATGTTTTGCACCACGGCGATGATTTAACATAAAATGTACTTTTTGAAATGTACCCATTAGCCAGAATGATAAAATAAGGCTCTTAACCTTGTTCAAGGAGAGAGTAGTTGTGGCTGAAAATGAGTATTTTTTGACTTCCATTTCGCCCCACCGAGGTGTAAAAATAAAAACAACAACATAAGAACTGGGAGAATAAACTTGGCTAAGAGTATGACAAAGCTTTAGTGTGAAAAGCAATATGTTTGGGCTGCAGGAGCCTTCGTCAGGGTTCAGATGAGCTCACCAGTCTCTTTGGCAAGCAACCAACCATCATTTGGAGTCCTTGTTCGGTTTGAAATAAACTATCACTGATGCCTCCATTAATGAAAGAACAAAAAACACATTTTGATATTTATCAGACAGCGATACCAGATGGTAATTTGTGTTTTTGAAGTATTTATCACAGTTTTAGATAAAGTTAGGTGGCTGTAATATGGGGCTTTGACGTTGTATTTATACTGTGTTATTGTGGGAACATCAGGGCATTGGCTTTAGTGCTGCAACGATTAATAGAATAGTTGTTAATTATTAAATTAATTGCTAAATATTTTAATAATTGTTTTTTTAAGAATAAAAAGTCTAAATTCTCTGATTTCAGCTTCTTAAATATGAATATTTTCTGATTTCTTTACTCCTCTATGACAGTGAACTGAATATCTTTGAGTTGTGGACAAAACAAGACATTTGATGACGTCATCTTCGGCTTTGGGAAACACTGATCCACATTTTTCACCATTTTATAGACCAAACAACTAATCGATTAATCAATAAAATAATTGACGGATTAATCGACAATGAAAATAATTGCTAGTTGCAGCCCTACTTGGCTTACTTCTGACCCATGATGAATTGTTCTCTCTCCTCTCTGAAATGTAAACTAGGCAATTTCTCCGGCACTGTCGGAGCTGGAGAGCGATATAGTCCGGTCTGGAGGACGTGGTGGCTCGGTTCAGAGGTTATTTGTGACTCTGACATGGAGACTGTTGTCTGGATCCCATTAATAATGGATATATTGGCTGTAATTCATCCCTTTTATTATCTTCTAAGATCTTCTAATACATTTTTTTACTTTTTTTCAGACATTTAAAAAAAAAAATTCGAAAATGTTTTCAGGCATTTTTCTGCCTTTTTTTTTTTTTTTTTA
>CAKAOI010028498.1:0-29731 GCA_916701655.1 Sebastiscus albofasciatus
AGTATGCTGACTGGCAGTGTGTGTGTGTGTCATTTGTGTCAAGGAATTGACCATTTATAGCTAAAGGTTTCACTGTTAGATCTGGTGGCCAGCGGCAACAAGCATTCTGCTGGAAGAACTAACCCCCTTTAATTTATTAGTATACACATACATGAACGTTAAAGGTGCAGTGTGTAGGATCTGGCGGCATCTAGCGGGAAACTTTTCCCACGTGCCAAGTGTGTAGGAGAACTATGGTGGCCAACGTGCAATCGTGAAAACGCAAATGGCCCCATGGCGTATTTGGTCTGTGCGTTCTGGGCTACTGTAAAAACATGGCGGCTGGCTCCGTGGAGAGGACCCGCTCCGTATGTAGACATTAACGACTCATTCTAAAGTAACAAAAACACAAATCTTATTTTCAGGTGATTATACACTAATGAAAACATACTTGTTAATATTATATTCCATTTTTGCTAATAGATCCCCCTAATTGTTACACGCTGTTCCTTTAAATCTTAAATTGTTACAGTGTTACGTATTCTAATTAAATTACAAAATATATGTAATTGTATTACAGTCACTGAGAAACAATATGTAGTTAAATTACAGTTACTAATCAAAATAGTGGTGATTACAAAGGGGTTGCATCGGAGTATATTATTTTCGGTAAGGAGCTTATATGTAGAACCCTAACCCTAACCCTAACCCTAACCCTTTTCCTGAAGCTAACCAAGTAGTTTTGTTGCCTAATCCTAACCAAATCAATATTTTCCTAAACCTAACTAAGTAGCTTTCTTGCCTGAACCTAAGGAAGTTGTTTCCTGTGAAGACAGACATTTATTTTGAAAATACTGTATGCCTGTAATGAGCGGAAATTGACACGTGTCATGTGTTGCTGGATATTCATAGAACAACGCACGAAAAAGCAATAATAACTTTTTCGTGAGATATCATACGAACCGTTGTACGAGGATACGTTGAGACGGGTGGCCTTGTTGTCGGACAAAAAATTAGAGATCGTGTTATTGGGTTTTCAATGATGTTGTAAAAGTCGTAAAAAAGTAATCAAATGTAATAAGTTACAATATTTTGATAAAGTAATTTAAATAGTTACATAACTTATAAATTTTTTTATCAGGGTAACTTGTAATCTGTAACCTATTACATTTCAAAAATAACACTGGTTGGGGTGGTAGAGTGAGTTGCAGAAAGCAGCGCTGACATGAACAAATCAACAGAGAAATGAGGAGCATCAAGTTCTAATGGGCGCCCGTTCACCTGCGTGGATATGATTGGAAGGTAGCGGTCAGCTGACAGCCCCACAGATAGAAGAATGAAGCAGCTAATGACTTCAGTGTTCTTCCTGAACTCATGCTATGCTACATGATGTTTTCATTTGTTTACAGGGCCACTAAGTCTTTGTTGTACCTGAGCGAAAAGAAGACTGCAGGTGCAGGTGACCTCAGTCTGTAGTAATGACTAATATCATCCACAAAATAATATGGATGTGGAAAAATTAATAGGCGCTAGTCTGAGGTAATGCCTGTATCGAGGACTTGTCATCGGGAAGTAATTAGTTCACTGCAATTTAGATGGATAGATACAGGAATGTTATGTCTCGGAGTAAAACGTCCTCCGGGGATTTTTAAGCAGTTAAATCGGTTAATTAGGAACTTTCTGTGGAATAGGACGAAGCGAAGAGGGTCGCCATTTTCAAATTTGGAATACATTTCTAATGACAAAAATGACTGGTCATTGGAATAATGGAAATAATAATCAGCTTGCATGGTTAGAAAATGAGCTTGCTGCCCCCCTTGGGCCAATAGAGGCATTGTCACATACCAAGCATGAAGACCAATCCAATTTTGGAGTCACATGAATAAAAGCTCATAAGATGTTACATGTCTCTGAAAATAGGCAAGGATATTCTTCTATTTGGAACAAACCATCAATTGGATTTGGGAAAACAACCATCCTGTATCAGGAAAGTCAGTGATTTGTAGACCGGTCATTCTACGATCCTTCCAAGAGCTTCCAGAGACAAAAATTTGGTGATATATACAATTTAGGAGCTACACAAAGAGATTTGGGGGTTATTTTCATTGAATGGAGAACAAACTATTATCCTATTTATATTTGCCTATAAGTGCACAATCAGCCTCAGTTTTTAACCCTTTACTATTCCGCCCCTTTATTTTAGAGGGGTCGGGGTGGAGGACAGGAGGTGTTCAGCGGTAGATACAAAGTCAACAGTAGATGTCACATAGAAGTGGCGTACATCATCTGAAAGCTTGGAACCTGAAGATTAATTTGAGATTCAGCACTGTGTGTCAAATTTTTCTGGTCATAAATCCCAAAAAATGTGAATTAAATCATTAATATAGCTAATTAAAACAAATTCGGAAAATGTATCTGGAATTACTGTAGAACATTATGATAGAAGTATATGATGGCCATTCCCATGCTCTATTATGTTTCATACGTTGTTGCAGCAATTTTTGCGTTGATATCTTTTGTTACACAGATTTGATGCTAAATTTAACTATTTTTTACCACTCGAGAATTGATAAAAATCAATAATCCCTCCAAAATACCACATTAAGACAGCAAGACCTTGAGGAACACCATAGAAAAAAGCCACGCTGTGATTTGGTATCATATCAACTTTTGACATTTGAAGATTTCTGCAAGAATTGCATTTTGCAATCCACATCGGTTGTGCTCGCTGGCGATCCTGCGGGTCTCAAGGGGGGTCTGCTCTTTATTGATTTACTGTAATATGTTATAATATTTATTCTTACATATAAATTATATTGCAGTATATACAGTACTGTATATGTTACCCTGAACTCTGAAATTCCATCTCTGATGTGAAAGAAGCAGCAGAACATGAATGATTTAACTGCTGTACCTGCTTGGTTTAAAGGGAACGATTCGTATTTGGTGTGAAAACCGTAACTCTTGACGACACATGGAGGACGACTGAATTCCATTTAGCTGCTTTGGTTTTTGGGTTTTGGTATTGGCTCACTGACAAAACGTCTTCATGGCTTCAAATGATTTAAAATATATTTCCGAGTGGCTGCCTTGAACTGTTCTGACAGTTATTCCCATAAGACACAAATGCAGCGTGAGTCCACAAAGTCAGGCTCCAGTTGATTTTCAATGAAGCAGCTCCGGAAACTCTCATGATGGCATACGCAGACTGGAGCCTTTCTTCCTACAGACGACAGAACACAGAAACTTCAACATGTAAAGTAAATCTGCTGACCAGCTTCAACATCTGGTTGTTGGAAACAGCTTTCAGTTTTTACTGGCTTTAAATGTAAGGATTCTGGGTTATATAATATAATATAAATATAATAAATAAAACCAAACACCATCATTTCTGCACTGTTCCGTACACATTTTATCATTAGAACATATAAATTGTAGTCTAATGGCAAAACTGTCAGTTGCACTTTTTATTTAATGTGTCGTATTTACAGCTGCAATAGGGAATGGGAATCGTGGAGCATTCTGGGGCACTCAAAATTGAAGTTAGTTAATGATATAAATCAGGAGGACCTTTACAGTTTGCCACCCATTACGGTCACTGGTGTGTTTTGGCGTTAGTGAACCTGTCAGCAGTTCAATATATGTTAATTTTTGGAGGCCGATGTCCAATTTACATACGGGTAGGTATATGATATTAAATATTACAAGCCAAATGCCAACTACACAATCATCCAGACAAAGATGAGCTAGCTAATGTTATACTAACGGAATACTAACAAAACTTGCAAATCTTTGGAGGCCGATGTCCAATTTACAAACGGGTAGGTGCAGGACCTTCAGATCTACAAGCTAAATGCCAACTACACAATCATCCTGACAAAGATAAGCTAGCTAATGTTATGCTAACGCAATACTAACAAAACGTCGGCTAATACTGCACATTTAATCTCGTAATTTAATCGGTATCGGCAAAATGAAACCCATAATGTTAGCCTACTTTTGTGTGTGACTGTATGTTACATATACTGTGCTACATTGGGCTTTTGAATCTTATTCACTGTGTTTTGTGTTATCTTTTAACACATTAAACAGCCAGCGGATGGCACCTTTACCCTTTATCCTCCAAAGATGGCCGACTTGCTGTCGGTGACGTCACATTCCCATTCCCTATTTGTAGACTGTTTTTCATGCTACTTCTTTTTTGTTTAATTTACAGAAGAACTTCTCAAAACATTTGGAAAGAGATATCATAGTAACAAAGATTGAGATATTACTCACTTTTAACAATTGGCAGATGAAATTTACATAATTAATTTGATTAATAGCAAAATATTATATCCATAAAATGATATGGCTTAAAAGAATACCCTCCTTTTATACTTTTAAAGATGCTGATTTAAAAATATATTTGACTAGAATTGAAAACTTAATTAAATAAAATAATAATAATAATAAACTATTTAGACATTTCAAATTTATTCCAATTGTTTAACAGACCCCAATTGTTTTTCTTTTTTGTTTTTATCATCATTTCCGTTCCTTAGATTTTTATTTCTTGTATAATTTATTTTATTTTTATATTTTTTTATACTGTGAAATATATTTACTGAATTTTTTGTATTGAAAAATGTTTATGTAACAAACATTCCCTATAGTCTAGTTTCCCCATGATAACCCCTGTGATCAACCCTCATTCATGAAGGAAAGGAATCTGTTTTTCTACCGGGCAGCTGCCTGCTACCACGGCATGCTGAGTTGCAGGTTCAGTGCCTTGCTAATGGGCACCCGAGCAGCAGTTGCTGAGGAAGGGAGAGCGTGTGTTAGGCTGCTGAAGTCCTGTACAGTGAAAGTGAATGGGAGGGTGATGAGGCTGTGTTTCAGACTCTGGTGTGTGCGTTGGCGTGTGTGTGTTTAGTTATCAGGGGAGCACAGCATAGCTCTGCTGAGATTAAATTCCCAGAGCTTACTCTGGCTATCAGCATTACTTCAGGACACTCTCTAACACACACACACACACACACGCATTAACACACACAGAAGGAAAGCAGAGTGGTAGGAAAGAAAGCTGCCATCGCTACATTTTCATTCAGAGAAAATATCAACATCGACAGTATGCCCACTGCTGATATCACCACTGCTATTAATCCCCAGCAAACCATCCATCTGTCCATCCATCTGTCCATCATCCATCCCCTTTCTTCCTTTCTCTCTTTCTTTCTTTCAAAAGTGGATGTTTTATTATTATCTATCAGCGATGCAGACAAAGTAACAGATCTACCATCTCTGATCCATCAACATGTGATATCATCAAAAACCGAATATGAAGATGGAGATCAAAACACAGATAACATTTGAATATTTATCGTTAAAAGTTGAAGGGAAATTCAAATTCTTTCCACTTTTGTTTAAGGAAATATAAGCTATGATGATACTGCATCTATTGTGCATATTTTTGCATTTTTCTAAAGTAAGTCGATGAAACTACGGTGGCCCTGAGAGCACAATGCACTGCCAATTAAGAAAACACATTTCTACCATCTCAATCTGATCAAGCCTTTACTCACTGGAAGGATAAAGGTCTGATAACCTTTGCAGACTTGTACATAAATAATCACTTTGCATCTTATATGGAGCTGAAAGACACCTTTCTCCCTTCCGCAAGCCCACTTTTTTCTTTATTTACAAGTCAGACATTTCGTTGAAAAATCATTTTAAAACGTTTGAAAACCCATCCAAGGAACACTCTTTTTATGCTTTGATGAGACAACATCCTGGTGCTAAACATCTTGTCTCGAAACTTGTGATGCTGTTTTCTAATATGACTGTTGTATCATCAAACCATATCAAATCTGCTTGGGAGTTAGATCTTGGTGTGGAGTTTTACTGAGGAAGTTTGGAGTGAGGGGTTGGAGAGGATCCATCTAAGTTCAATTAACACCAGGCTGCAGTTTATTCAGTTCAAAGTCATGCATAAACTACATTATTCCAAAAAAAAGATGAACAAAATGTATCATAATGAATCAGTGAGGGATGTAATTCATCAAAAGGTACTCTTGGTCATACTTTCTAGTTTTGCTCTAAGATTCTCCCTTTTTTGGCAGGAAATCTTTAATTGGTATTGTAAAATGTATGATATGCAGATTGAACCTGATGTACTAATTGCCTTGTTTGGTTGCTCCGAAACTTCTCTTGCATTACCACACACTGAACAGCAGACCCTGATGAGAATAATTCTAAAAGAATGGAAGGCCACCTGCGCTCCTTGTTTTGCTAGATGGCTGAGGGAACTAGTCTCAGGGATACATGAATCAGACATCCATCTATCCATCTATCCATCTGTCCATCTATCCATCTGTCCATCTATCCAGCCATCCATCCATTAGGGCTGCATTAATCACATGATTGTCCATAGTTAATCGCAATTGATCACAAATTAATCACATTTTTTTATCTGTTTAAAATGTACCTTAAAGGGAGATTTGTCAAGTATTTAACACTCTTATCAACATGGGAGTGGATAAATATGCTGCTTTATGCAAATGTATGTATATATCTATTGTTGAAAATCAATTAATAACACCAAACAATGACAAACATTGTCCAGAAACGCTCACAGGTACTGCATTTAACATAAAAAATATGCTCAAATCATAACATGGTAAACTGCAGCCCAACAGGCAACAACAGCTATCAGTGTGTCAGTGTGCTGACTTGACTATGACTTGCCTCCAAACTGCATGTGATTATCATAAAGTGGGCATGTCTGTAAAGGGGAGACTCGTGGGTATCCATAGAACCCATTTTCATTCACATATCTATATAAGAAAATGGCCATGACCGTTTTTTTCTTTGCCAAAATTTAGTGTAAGTTTGGAGCGATATTTAACCTCCCACCAATGGATTCCTTACATTTTCTAGTTTTATATGATGCCAGTATCTCTCACTCGCTTTAAAACTGAGCCCGCTACATATCCTGGTGGGAAATCACTGACATGTTTTCCTGTATGAGCCCATCCCTTTAAGTAACTACTATCTACGAAGTAAAATAAAGTGACCAAAGCTGATTTAAAGTTGTTTTGGTGTAAAGATTCCACACGAATGAGGCTTAAAACAAACACATGCGCCTATACCTCTAGAGGCTCCAAAGAATTTGGAAACACCTGACCTGACTCTGGTCATCAGACATTGTGCTGACATTGTAAGATGAAACAAACTTAAAGTCGCTGGTTCTAAAACCTGTTGTCAGGTAGGTGTCATAATTGTAAGCGTATATAAATATATGTAATAATACAAATTTTAAAGTTAATGGTTAAAGAAATTAGTGGCGTCTATCTCCAGTATCTATCTAGCTGGTCAACACACACAGTTCGACTTTAGTTTGAATCGAGTTTCACAAGTAATATAACTGTACTTCTCAAAAACCTTGATTTAGACAAAGCATCCACAGCACTGAAGCTTCTTACTGACCTGGCCGACCGCAGCGCTTTGGTTCAAAAACCTCTTTAGAAAAGAAAAAAAAGAAGTCAATTCATTGATGTGTGAAAGGACCGAGCGGCAGTTTAACCTGTGTGTGACAGGTAGTGTCGTCCTCTGTTCCTGCCGCACGCTGGGAAATAAATCCTGGATGTGTTAATTACCTCGTCTGACCTGATTCCCTCCGTGTGAATGTCGAGTGTGTGACAGACGGAGACAGTGATCTGTGGCATGGGACTGCAGCACCGTGTGTACGGGTGTGTGTGTACTGTATACGTGTGTGTTTGTCGTAGTGACAGCTCTGTCAGTTATCTTTCTGCACTGACAGACAATGCCCATGTCAACCAGCAGTCCCAGCACACACAATGATCACATCTACGCTGTAACACACACACACATGCACACACACACACACACCTAACCTGCCAATCATTTTGTCTGGTATTCCCACTGCTCTCTCCTGCTTTTTGCTCCTCCTTTCCTCCCATTCTACCTACCTCTCCCCATCCCTCCGCTCTGTCTTTCATCATTCTGTTATTTTTCTTTCCTTTTTAAGAAACTGTCTGTTGCCCTGAAACTGGGTCTTTTTTTTCCCCCACTCCCATGGGTCTCCGCGATTTTATTTTTTCTTTCCCCCCTCTATTTCCTCTCATCGCCTCTCCGCTCTTTCTCCCTCCCACACGCATCTTCGCTGACAGATTAAATGTTGAAGGCGAGGTCTGGTGGAGAAAAAGAGAGAGTCTCTTTTAATTGTGTTGATCGCTAATTAGCCGGCCTGTCTCATCTCTCGGCGGTGGATGTGGTAAAACACGATGCCCTTTCCAGGGTCGGCGGGCCACAGCCTCATGCGTAGCTTGTACTCGCGCACGCACACTCCCACATATGCGCACACATTTACTTTGTACTTCCTGAGATTCAAGTTTGGCTGCCAGCTTGTAGATTTCTAAGTGGAGGCTGGTGAGTTTAGGAGGGCAGGATGAATCGGTAACGGTGCAGTGAAAGGGGTTTTCACTAAAAATACATGATTACGTAAGGAAAACATTCCAAAAACCTGGGGTTCACCACACTCTCTATTCACCACACTTACACTCAATTTTGGCGAGGAAAAACTGGCATGGCCATTTTCAAAGGGGTCCCTTGACCTCTGACCTCAAGGTATGTGAATGAAAATGGGTTCTATGGGTCTCCGAGTCTCCCCTTTACAGACATGCCCACTTTATGATAATCACATGCAGTTTGGGGCAAGTCATAGTTAAGTCAGCACAATTGATTTACAATAATAAAAATATATGATTTACATACATTTGCATAAAGCAAGCATCGTTGCCCACTCCCATGTTGAGAAGAGTATCAAATTGACAACTCTCTCTTTAAGGTACATTTTGAACATATAAAAAATGTGTGATTCATTTGCGATTAATCACGATTAACTATGGACAATCATGTGATTAATCACAATTCAATATTTTAATCGATTACTTTCATAAATAACTTTTATTTATTATGATATAAATAAACAATTAGTCCCTTATATTGTTGGCTTAAAAGTGTTTAGTCAGTTTCACTAGAATATACACTTTTATTAACAAATAAGTGCGGCCGAGCAGATGTGAGACAGAGAGTTACAGGGGTGAAAAGTGTATTTATGAACACATAAATAGAGAAATAAAGAAAATGCAGAAAATGAGGAAGGGCACCCACCGGCATTTAGTTTTTTAATTATTATTGTTATTATTATTATTTTTTTAGTAATGGGGCAAAAGAGACAAAGAGAGAAAAAAATGAATAAATCAACAAATAAATTAAAATTAGTGTAAAAATGGGGTCTATGGGTGGGAGGTAGAGAGGGAGGAAAGAAGAAAAATGTTGGCAATTACAAAAAAAAATCTAATTTAATATATATCTATATATATTTATATATATATATAGATATATAGATATATATATAGATATATATTTGTATTTCCTCTCCTGTAAGGGGCTGGGGCATGCCTTTTTTAGCAGCCTCCAGGTGGCGTCCTAGGCGATCGCCTATATGGCCTATATATGCGTTAAGCCGGTCCAGCACCGCAGACCACTCTCCGATCATTCTTATCATTGTTTACTGTCCGCTTCCTCATATTCTAAATGCCACAAGAAAACAATCTTCTTGAATTGTACCCACAAGCAATAATTCTGGCTTTCAAGACAGAAAACCATAGTTCATAGCAGAACGCTGGAAGATTAAAAGCAACTTTTATTGGGATCCATCCAAAGACACAGTCTGCGACGGGACATAAATGCGTCTGTCCTTTGCAGTGCGGTGTGGTTCAGTGGGTACAGCATGTCATAAACACTGCCTGGATTAGGACTTCAATTCCCACTGGGCCCACCTACGTTAAAAATGAATGCACTCATGAATGAAAGTACCCAGCTAATGGCATATGTTACATCATGTTGACCTTATTATAAATAGAAAAGACTGTAAAAGGGTTGCCTTTTTGAGCTCCGGCTAATATTGTAGGAACAGACAATTTATTGCTGTGTTAAACAGCACGAACAATGAAGTGTGTGTTGGTTCCCCTTTTCGTCTCTATATAAAGAGGCTCATTCATTAGTTCATTCATTTAATTTCATTATTTACTTGTGGGCTGCTTTTCGTTCCTAATGCCTTTCACAATTATAACGCAGGCTGTTCAAAGGAATTGTTAGATATTCTTGGAAATACACTTATTCAGTTTCGTTCCCAGAGTTAGATGAGACGATCACTCTTGTGTTTTTTTTTACAAAGCTGGAGCCAGGAGATGATTAGCTTAGCTTAGCATGAAGACTGGAAGCAGAGGAGACAGTCATGTGAAAACAACAATTTGTGGTTTTGGGTTTGAGTTACATGAGTCAACTATTTCTTTGTCGGATACAGTGACGTGCCGGGCGGATGGATATACTTGCTTGTCAAGAAATAGGATAGTTACACCCCATAACTCCCCATAAAAACCACAAATTCATGTTTAATTTTCCGTTTGTTTATGGAAATGAGATACGTGTTGTAGCCTTTGAGGTTGCATACATTTATCTTTGGAGAAAGCCAGGCTAACTGGTTCCTCCACATCCAGTCTTTATGCTAAGCTATGCTAAGCTAAGCTAATTGCCTCCTGGCTACATGCTGAACCCACAGACACCAGAATGTGGTATTGATCTGGTATGTAGACAATTCTTTTATTTCCCACTATTCCTTCATATCTCAAAGACTCACCAGACCAGACCAACTTGAAATGAAACAACCGTACTGTTCCTCATGAATTTTAAAATATATTAACCTTGGCTGATCTTGTTTCGGCAAAGAAAATGTTTTTCTGTCTCATGCAGATGCAGATACGAGGCCACAGCAAAGCTATGGGCGATAGTTTTTAGAAATAAAAGATCTGAACCGTATGTCACCATAAGGGTCTGTAGTAGCATATGATAAGCACTTTATGGGAGTTTGAAGATCAAGCAGCCTTTACAAATCATATTCAAGACTGCTGGAGTTGATTAAGAAGTCCAGAGTAAAAATAACTACTTAAACTCAGTAGGGCCTACTGAGCTGATTCAAAGAGACAGAAAACATCCCATGTATTCTCAAGTACAAACACCGAGGTCACTACTACTGTCTTTCAGGGGCTGTAACAGGTTCAGTTTTATACCTAGAATGAAGCTACAGATATCAGGAAACTACTAAATCTAAGGAATCAGTTGGTATCAAGTGATGCTACCTTGTCAGGAAGGAGGCTTAATTTAATTAACGCTCCACATTTAGGGTAATTTTGGCAAAGAAATACTGGCTTGGCCATATTCAAAGGGGTCCCTTGACCTCTGACCTCCAGATATGTGAATGAAAATGGGTTCTACGGTTACCCACGAGTCTCCCCTTTACAGACATGCCCACTTTATGATAATCACATGCAGTTTGGGGCAAAAAACATGCAGTTCTTTTAAAGCAATACTAATGTGTTATTTTTGTCTATTCTAAAATGATGTATTTCAATATTTCTGCATACTGGGGTCCCTAAACAGTCTTGGAATTACATAAATTGGGTATCACTATGAAGCTGAGACTCTTGTAGATTCAATGAGTCCCCATAGTAGTCATTGCATTGTAGTGAGACCATTTTTTTAAAACTCACTGTATAACATGACCTGTGGTGACCTCTAGGATAAGCCTCATGAAACTTTACAGCCACAGACTAGAGACCTAGAGCATTCAGAGGATGGATGGCTTTCCTAGGTGGGTTGACAATAAGGGGGTTTCTGAACAGTTTCCAGAACAGAAAGGCTCGTCATTCAGTAGCCGGAAAATGCAATTCTTGCAGAAATCTCCAAATGTCAAATATTTTTGATTCCAAATCACAGCATGTCTTTTTCTGTGGTGTTCCTCAAGGTCTTGTTGTCTTAATGTGCTATTTTGGAGGGGTTATTGATCATTTTTATTTATTCTTGAGTGGTAAAAAATGGTTAAATTTAGCACGAAATCTGTGTAACAAATGGTATCAACCCAAAAATTGCTGCAGCAACTTATGAGACATAGTAGAGCATAGGAATTGCATGGAAAACCATCATATGCTTCCATCATAATGTTCTAAGCCCTGATGCACTCTAACAATTTATTTTAATTATTTAATTAATTCATGTTTATTTTAGGAGTGTGAGAAAATATCGAAAATATCGAATATCGCAATAGCATGTTTTGTGTTACTGTATTGATACTCAAAAACACAGTATCGATCTTTAATTAATAACAATTTACATGCAAAGATTGACTCAGTCAATACTTTGTTTCATTTGTAAAGAGATGCACCCTCTCAGTGTATGTGCTCTCTCAAAGTAGTGCTATGATGTTTTGATGTTCCAGAGACTGTGATGAGGGCAAATGGAGATCCCACTGTTCAGATTGCATGAAAAAAGTAAACTTTTTAAAACTCAGATTGTATGCATATGGTGAAATGTTCGTTTTACTGTGACAGTTTTCCTGAAATTAGGTTAAAAAAATTGCAATATATTACCTTGCTTACAGTATCGTAATATATTGAATCGTAACCTCTGTATTGTGATACAGTATGTGTTGTATTGCCAGATTCTTGCCAATACACAGCCCTAGTTTGCTTTTAAATTATTGACTATAACAACTTGACACATAGTGCTGAGCTGCATCCCAAATTAATCTTCAGGTTCCCAGCTTTCAGATGATGTACACCACTTTTATGTGACATACATTACACTGCTGACCTGCTATCTCCCCCTAAAGACCCCTTGTTCCCCCTAAAATAGCCCAAAAACGGGTCTATTGTGGGTCTCATAGGGTTAATAGGGAAGCGATCAGGATATTAGTTTCAGTGGATGACAGCATGTGTTGGAAGTGAGGTAAATTGGAAGCGTATCGTATCCAGACACATGCCAGAGAGCCAGGTTTGATAAGTAGCTTATGTCTAAATATTATTAGTAATCTTAAACAAAGCATCCAGCCACATTAATCAAGTTGAGTATTTTTGCCTAGATTACTTATCTTCTGTTGGATTCTTGTTTTACAGAAACCATATTTTCTTGCTGTCACTATGAAACTTTAATCAGTTTATCTTTAATTTCTCTCTAACTCTGTTGTTTATGTGGAATTTAAATCATTTTCGGACTGACATGATTTACCCTGATATTTCCCTTTACCAGCTACCCTGCTACTCTAATCACACAGCAGGGGAAGAATTTCAGCCAATGCTCTTTGTACATCCAAAAATGACTTGTTAGCAGTTCTCATTAAAAAGCGGTGGGTCTGATTGGTGGCAGGCGATGTGTCGGCCTCAGCGGGGGGTGCTAACGAGCTTTTCTCTTTGTGTCCTTCCAGTCATCTGGAGTCGGATCGCAGCGCCCTGAAGAGGAGGGAGTGGGAGAGGAGGAACCAGGAGGTCCAACAGGATGAAGACCTGTTCTCAACTGGATTCAACCTGTTTGGAGAACCTTATAAAGTAAGAGTGATCGATTAATGGATTGTTAATAATTCGATAATTCAATAATTAAATTGTCAATAATTTAAACTACAACATTTTAGGAAATACGCTTATTTGCTTTCTTTCCGCGAGTTAGTTGATAAGATTCATAGCACTTTTGTGTCGTACGTGAAGTGATCTGGGAGGCGATTAGAATGGCGTAAAATAAAGACTGAAAGTTTGTCAAGAAATATTTACAGCATGTAACTCCACCTAAAGCCACACATTGGTATTTTTTACATTTCTGTTTGTGTACAGAAACCATATGTATAAATGAGATACAACATGTTAATTATTCAGCTTTAGAGCTGTTGGTTGGTTTATTTTTTAACTTTAGAGTAGGGATATCACGAGAACCGATACTTTGGTACCAAGTCGAATTCTGAAAATGTGACGTAATCGTTTTTCAACAGTACCATAGGTACCATCAGGGCTCAAGACTAATGTTGTCCTGGGGACTATAGAAAATGTGTTTGGAACGCAATAAACTCACTAACGCACCCTATTTTTTCCCTGATAATGCTACATTTCGAACAACAAATCAGTGTTTAATTCGACAGGACGAGAGCTAGTAACATTAGCTGTTAGCTCCGTACAGGACCTTGCTGCTAACTGGCTGCTAACAGCTAACATTAACTAGCTCTCATCCTGACGATTTCAACACGGGAGGTGCCATTGATTTACATTACATTAACATTTACATGATGCGTTCAGGCTCTATTCAGTAAAAATGAGTATTGGGTGAAGGTAATTCTAACGTTATCGTGAGGTGTTCAAATGTAATCTTGTAAAATGTAGTTTTTGGCGAGAAACTTGAATAAATCCAGTTGTTTGGAGGAGATGCTTTCACAGCAATATAAAATGACCTGTTTAACTTCCAAACAAGAACCATTATGCAAATGGTAATAAAGGAGTGTATGTTGAAGTATCTGGGATTTATTGTTTTATTTTGTTTTTGACCGGAGTATTAAATTGGTATCGAGAATCATGGAAGCTCTCTGGTATTGGTATAGACTACTAAATATCGTGACATCCCTACTTTGAGTGAGCCATGTCAACGTTAGCTGTTTAAGCTGTTTTTCAGCAAACTCTAAATCCCGTTCGAAATAACGTCCTTTTATTTCAAAGTGGATCTATGAGTTTTTTTCTGCAGCTTGTCCTTCTATTTTTTTTTACCAGCTAAGTGTGAAATTTAATTTTTGTGTGAAAACAGAGTAAATCAAAATGTTGGGAACCAATATGATAACAGAAAAATTAAAGCCACCAGGAGAGGAAGACCCCATAAAAGCTTTTCAAATGGACTGTCGTAATGTCAGCTACAGGTAGTGGTTCTAGTATTCTATTCGGAGCCCCGTTTTTTTTTAGCCGATATTTGTTTACATTACGGCAAATTGGCACCATTATAAGTATACCAAATTAGCCATTAGCAGTGTCTCTTTGCAGTGTACCCAGGGATGTACAGACAACTATCACTGGAATATTTTGATACTGAGGAGAAGTTGAAAACATGTTGATGATTCTCAGGCAAGTTCTGCAGTTATAAGGAGATTTCTAAGCTGATTTATGGAAGTCTATTCGTGATGGACATCAGAGATGAGTTGACTGAGTTATGACTTCAAGAAGGGAGTATGACATTTGATTCAAAATTCACCTCAGTATCTTCGCCTCACGTCTCTCCCTCCGGCTTTTGGTTTTGTCCTGCTGAATGTCTATTACAGACTAGATCCTGTAACTTCCTGATGTTTAAAATGCTGTCTGGAGTGATGAGTTAAATTACAGAGGAGCGCAGTGAATATTTCATTACCCACCTCCCGTACGAATGGAGCTTAAAGGTGGAGTCTGCGATTCTAATTTAATACACTTTTTGTCAAATTCAGTGAATATCTCCTCACAGTCTGCTGGCTGTCTTTTCTGTGTGTGCTCTGAAAAAACATCCGGTGTTCATACACGGCCCTGGCTCTGTAAATAGGAAACAAACAAAGTGGCTCAGACTAGGGCTGTGTATTGGTAAGAATCTCACGATATGATACGTGTCACGGTACAGGGGTTACGATTCAATATGTCGCAATATATTGTGATACTGTAAGCAAGGCGATATATTGTGATTTTTTTAAATCTAATTTTAGGAAAACTGTCATCGTATAAAAAACATACCACCATATGCATAAAATCTGAGTGAAAATTGTTTTACTTTTTCATGCAATCAGAACAGTGGGATGTGGATTTGGAACAGTCCCTGTAACCTCCAGCATCATAGCACTACTTTGAGAGGGCACATACACTGAGAGGGTGCATCTCTTTGCAAGTGAAATAAAGTATTGACTGAGTCAATCTTTGCATGTAAACTATTAATTAAAAATCGATAATGTTTTTGAGAATCAATACAGTAACACAAAACATAATATCCAAATATTCTATATTTTGATATTTTCTTACACCTTTAGCTCGGACCGAGCCACTAGGGCTGAACCGAATGTTATTTTTTACTTTCAAAACTCCTTTTGAGTTTTTCAAATGAAGCCTAGAATGTCCGTTAGGTGCGAGCCTTCCTTTGTGTGTGACCCTCAATGAAAATGTTGTTTTTGAAAGGGTAAATGCCAACAAATATGGATTGAAGCAGGACATTTTGTAAGAATTTTTGGAAAAATCCACTCATTCTGCACCAGCTCCAAGGCCCCCAGTGCCAGATCAGGAAATCCCACTTCCAGAGAGCTGGATATTCCAGTCTCCAGTGTATCAGGAGAGCCCGGGTTCAGAACAAAATGTGAACGGCTGTGAGAAGTCGTCTGTCTAAGGCAAAAACTCTGTTCATCTTTTCTCTCCAGGCCCTTATAAATGCATACTCTATAAGCTTGTTCTGTAGCCTATGTAAATTATTGAAATGACACAAATACACACACAGTGCGCTGCCTTGTGTGCTGCTGTATCAACCCTTGCGCTTCGGCCAGACTGCCCGCGTGAGCAGTGCGTGATGGCTGCCTCGCTGAATTGCTGCGCGTGTCACGCGTGTCATCCACACCAGCAGCTTTTCCGCTGCTGCTGTGCTGCTGCTGTGCTGTTGCTGCCGCCCATTTGTAATAACAGTAATACTGTCAAAAGATCACTTTCACTGTCTGTTGTTGCTGTCAACTGTGCACGGCTCACGGTAAAAATAGACGATACCTCGAATCTCAAGAAGAAACGCTGCTGACATGCAGCCAAGGCTCATGCGCGGCTCACGTGAGCAGTGTGGCTGCGCTAACCTTTTAACATGGCCACCGAAATAAAGAACAACAGGTTCAGCAGCGGCTGACGTTCCCTGTGTGGCCCAAGCGTTAGTCTAAAAGTGAAAATGTATTGAAAAAGATATAGGCCTAATCATTTCCAAAATTCACAACATGTTTTTATTCAATGAACTATTCTGCTTCATTCCATTTTTGTTGGTGTTAAGCCTTTCAAAAACATTTTCACTGTGGTCAAAAACTGTGCACACACAAAGGAAGGCTCACACCTATTGGTACAGCCACTTTGTTTGTTTCCCACTGTGTATGAACACCGTATTTCTTTTTAGCGTGCCCACAGCCAGCGGACCGTGAGGAGATATTCGCTGACTCCATCTCTTCTCATTTGAGTGAATAATCATATTTTCAAGAAGACCATTTCTTAACTTTGAATCTGAAACAACCAATTTTATAAATGTCAAACAAACACTAACTATCAGTTTGAATTTAAGAACTGAAACACAAAGCAATCCCGTACGCTACCGCCACACAGCACACACTCATCTTTACAACCTGTCCGAGCCGTGATGCTGCTTCCTCCACACAGAGTGCTCTCCCGTTGCTGTTTAAGAGACAGTTTTACACTTCGCTGTTAAGTTTTGATTGATCTCTGCGGCAGGAGAATGGACATACCTGACACCGGAATTTCATTTGGGGAAATGGAGTGAATTTACGACATCTTAATCAGCGAGGATGGCCCACTCTCCTCCAAAGCAGCCCCGCTCGGTGATTTAGGCTCATATGAAACAATTTTGTGCGAGCAATCAATTGAAAGGAATTGTTATTACTAACCAACAATTATCCAAACATTTATTTTGTGCCATAATGCTGTTTTTGCGGATGATAAAGCTGATAATGGGCCTATGGATCATCACAGGCTATTGTAACCGTTTCTTCCAATAGTGTAATATCCTCTGGCATAAGGTTGTGGTCTGTTCTTGTTCTGAGCTACTTGAGATGCCATCATTTTGTTTCTTCTTTAGCTGAAAGTGAAGCAGCCATGCATGAAGTCCACGGCTACTCTCCTGCCCCCGTGTTTAAAATTGATTTTGGTTTGTTAACTCTCATTTGCAACCGCAAGGCACTTCAACACTCGGTTATGCCGCCAAGTGTATCGACCTTGGGACAGACTGGCTTTGAATCTCGACAGAATGTGTTTAACTGCTGCTGTGTCTGTGAACGCAGAGGACACGGGGGCTTCTCACTGAGACGCTGCTCGAGGTTCGGCAGCACATGAGAGCTTGTTCTCATAATGAATCTAATCCTAGGTGCCTCCATGCTCCGACTAATTGTTTCCAACTAATTAATGGTGCTGAGGTCAGGTCAAGATGTGTGTGTGTGTGTGTGTGTGTGTGTGTGTGTGTGTACGTGTGTGTGGAGAGAGCAAGGATGACTGGGCGGTGTGAACTGTGATATTTCAGACGCCACTGCCGCTATTTAGATGACTCTCGAGGGGATGATGCTTTTTGGCGTCTGTTTTAAGGGGCTTAAGTTATTACAGTGATTGGAGCCAAAATGAGAAGATTATTTGTTCCCTTTTTTTCATTTATTTTAGCAGTTTTGCAAATACTGGAAGAGCAAATAGCGGTTGTGTTTCATCCAGCTCGCTCATCAATTAGGTGGCAGGTTACAGAGATAACATAGAGGATTCATGTGATCAAGTGCTATATACATCTCAATTTAATAGGGCTGGGATGATACACCTATATCGATTTTGAAGTATTGCGATTCTACAAATATTGCGATATTACGATTTATTCTGTTTTTGTTAACTTTTTTTAACACTAGACCATGGGAAAAAGTTGAATCATACACATCTAGGGACTTTTACGTTGGAAAATATATAAATTAATTCAGAAAAAATGTTTGATTTTCAGCATGTATGTAGTCAGAGATGTCCTGAAGTCAAATATATCAGTCATTGTCAGGAATTATTTATTACATTTTTTCCATTAACCCAAAAATTTAAGAATAAAGACATTTCCCTTAATTTATGAGAGATCATGTTTTATACTTCTGGTGAATATAATCCAATCAATCTTATTTCCATATATGTATTTGTATATACAGTTCCCTTTGTTTACACCTTATTTTGAAAACTGGACGTAGTCACTCGTGTATATTTCCGCTAACTTCGCCAAGTCTGTCTCTAGCTCTCCCGTCAGCTCCGTTCTCTTTATACATCCATGGTCAGCTGCATCGGGGCCGTTTGAATGCATTTAAAATAAATGTCAGTATATGGGTGCTCTACAGTTGTAGCGTCGGCCCATTTGACCAAGGAGATGAGAGTGACGGCCGGCTCGACTGCACGTTACCGCAGTACAATAACATTTCCTGTTCACGACAGAGTTAGCTTGCAGCTTTAGCCGTGATGTCTAGCTTGTCCTTTCCTGGTAATGTGTGAAACCCAAAGTGTTTCCATATTTAAGTGTATGTGTAGTGTTTACCACGTTGAATTTAACATGTGAGGGTGCAGGTCGTATCCACACGGACCCTCCGCCGCTTTCGGCTTTGTCATTTTATCTCACTGCAGTTTGTTTTGGTTGACGGATACGGAACGGATATGACGTCCAGTTACTCAGACTACAGCATGAGTACTTTCACACAGAACGCAAATATTACGCGCCAAAAAAGCATCATTTTGTCGACTTTTCTGAGCTTTTGCCCTGCGAATAAAAACATCAACCAATCATGTTGTGCGGACAACAACACAGAGGCTCAGTAGTCCGAACCAGGACGGCAGATTTTATTACTCCTTTTAACCTTGACAAAGTAAGCACAGACTAGACAGACGTCATAAAATATGACGACATTCAAAGCTTCATTCGAAAACCTTAATAGAAGCTTTGGATGTAAAAAAAAAAAGAAGACATTTGGTACAGCCCTACAAAAAGAGGAATAAACTGATAAATACAGTGGGTCTGAGTTTTGGTGTGTATCAAACCCTTTTGTCATTTTGGATTGTTTCACCCAGCAGCACCTGACTAAAGTGTGCTGCTGTGCTGAGCATTTCTACATCTCTCATTAATTACAGTGATTAACTTAACGGGGGAACTATAATTCACGAAGGTGAAAATAATTCAAACAGAATTTGTAGCAATGGTACATCTTCTAAGTGGCTGGCCCAAAGGGTTGACTGCATCATTCATAGGGGACAACAACATGTTTACTTGTTTCATATTCCACCTCTTTCCCACTAATCTTTTTCCACCATACACTTCCCCAGTTTATCTCTCACTGCTGCTAAACTTGAAAAACGGCTTTGGCACACCTTGCTACTTTCTTCTGCTGATGCATTTGCCACACTAACAATTTCTGTTTCTTTTTCTGAATTTGTTGCTTTACTTGATACAATTAAGTGGATTTACCAAGGCCTCTATACAGCCTCACTGCACTTCCTCTGTGTCTGAGTGCTGACTGAATTTACTGAACTGCTCCTTTAGAGATCTATATCAGCCCTTTTTTTATTTTCACATAGGATTGATAGAATTTTTATCATTTCCAATGCCACTCTTGTTCATATTTTCTAGCGTCAGTCTCTCTCTGTACCTGTATATCTATCGTGTGTCCGTCACTCTAGTTCTCTGTCTTTCCCTCTCTCTCCCTCTCCAGTATTCATTCTCTCTGTCAGCTATTAGCTAATCCCTCTTCTAATCCTGTTAAAGAGCGTTATGCTGTTAGCAGCTATTTGGGATGATCTATTCACACACACTCACACACACACATACATACACACACACACACACATAGGTATTCATCCTCTCCTTCTCCTCTGTTTTCCATTTTGCCTCTCTGTAAATGTGTTTTCTGTTCCTCTTCAGCCACCAGATCTTTTATTCATGAGCCTGAGATGGAGAAGAGATGAGCTAATTTATTCACAGCTAACTTTGGCCCGCCACGGTGTGTAGTGTTTGTGTGTGTGTGTGTGTGTGTGCGCGTGCACACAGAGAAATTACATCTGTTAAGATTATTTGAAAGCAACTCTCTCCTTTCTTGTATGAATCTTTTGTAAATAAGGTTTGATTCTTTGCCCTGTTTCATTTTTTGGGGGTATTTTCATGGTGTTGCTATTAGAGAGTAAAAAATAAGGATACAGCGAAGTGAAGTAAGACATGGTACAAGAGATGAATGGTGCTTTCATATAGATTTGTGTTGAGGATCTGTCATCTTCACCCAGGGCTGTTACCTGGGGTTCACCTAGGACTTTTTTAATAGTAGCATAGATATTGTATGTCTGTGTTTCTAGTCCTATGCAAATCTGCCATGTATTTATTCCATAAAGTAAAAATCCCACCATGTATGTACCATTTTTTCGTCAATTGAAATTGTGCAAGTTGCTGTGGAAAGTATTAGTAAGAGCTTTAAAAGCATATTGAGTCAAAATTCAGGAGACTCATCTGGCTATTGATTTTGGTGGTTGAGAAAAACAGCCCTTTAAACGTAGAAGTCATGTCTCAGCCACTAGATAAACCCCAGGATGGTGTCCATAATTTTGAGTGGTACATAACCCTCCATTATCTTGAACAAGTGCAGTGAATGTAGCGTATACACTCACCGTCCACTTTATTGGATACAATGTGTACCTAATAAAGTGGCCGGTGCTAGTACCGGGTGTTCTTCTGCTGCTGTAGCCCATCTGTTTCAAGGTTGGACGTGTTGTGCGTCCAGAGATGGTATTCTGCATACCTTGGTTGTAACGAGTGGTTATTTGAGTTACTGTTGCCTTTCTATCATCTCCAACCACTCTGCCCATTCTCCTCTGACCTCTGACATCAACAAGGCATTTCCGTCCACACAACTGCCGCTCACTGGATATGTTCTCTTGTTTGGACCATTCTCTGTAAACCCTAGAGATGGTTGTGCATGAAAATCCCAGTAGATCAGCAGTTTTTGAAATACTCAGACCAGCCCGTCTGGCACCAACAACCATGCCACGTTCAAAGTCACTTAAATCCCCTTTCTTCCCCATTCTGATGCTCAGTTTGAACTTCAGCAAGTCGTCTTCACCACCTCTAGATGCCTAAATGCATTGAGTTTCTGCCATGTGATTGGCTGAGTAGCTATTTGTGTTAACAAGCAATTGAACAGGTGTGCCTAATAAAGTGGCCGGTGAGTGTATATGGGGGGTTAAATCACTTACCTCACATGAGGTCCCCAAAGGCATTCCATCCAATATGAAAATAGCTTAACTCTACAACAGAAATAATTAGTTTATTCATCAGTTAGTTGATGGACAGAATATTGATTGGCATCTATTTTGATAATTCATTAACAGTTTCAGTCATTTTTGGCCATACTAGTGCCGTGGCTCCATTTAATGGCAGTGTCACTCAGGCCACCACTTTGGTCCAGATCATAGATTTTATATATAGTCAAAATATCCCGGATGCGAGAGCTGCCATCTTCAGATTTTGACGTCATTTGGAGCCATATTCTGCGCATTAGTGATCGGGGGGGTGGAGCCACAGTATCGAGGTTACCCGCCCGAACCAATTGCGAGCCGAGCACGCCCGCAGCTTGTCAGCAAGAGAGACTCTCGGCTGCCAATCATGACGTCTCGCACCCCTTTTTATAGCATCTAATAACTCATTCAAATCAAACTTATCAAAAAAACACAACACTTAAACATACATTGGTAAAGATTGTAATGTGATTGTGTACTGAAATGTAGCCTAACAGTTCAAAGTGATTTAAGCGGACTGCAGGAAGAATAGCTGGGCTTCAGCCACAGCTAATGGAGATCCAAATAAAAGATAAAAGATACATCAGCATGATATGAAATACCTAAAATGACAGAAACCATTTTTTGGAAAAATGTAATTGACGTGTTGTTTGACTTTTTAGTTTGGCTCATGTCCCATCTGCTAACATGGAGGGGGTAGGATTTATGACCTATACTGCAGCCAGTTTTGGCTTCACTTGTGGGGAGCTGTCATGTCGTTCATCTTTATATACAGTCTATGGTCCAGACTGAAATATCTCAACTATTGGATGGATTGCCATGAAGACATTCATGATCCCAGAGGATGAATTCTGATGATATATTGGCAGAAATAGATCATAATATGTTTTTTTTTGTGTATTATCAACTGAAAATATAAATCATTGTGTTTTCTATACCATAGAATGAGCAGTTTATATCTAGCGTGTCCTTTTCACGGAGCTGGCCGCCATGTTTCTGCAGTAGCCCAGAACGGACAAACCAAATGCTGGCTCTAGATATGGCCATTCACATTTTCACATTTTTGCGTCGGCCATCGTAGTTCTCTCACACGCTTGGACAATTTTCAGTTGGTTGCAATCTGCAACCTTACCGCTAGATCCCGCCAGATCCTACACCCTGCACCTTTAATCAAGAAATAATTGGCAGAGCATATTTAAGATTATTGGTACTTCAATGACCCTGATGGTCGTGTGACTTGTACCAGAAAACAATCCATTTCAGTTTCACCTGCTTCATAAAATTACTATCAAACCAATTTGATTATGAAAATAGAGCATCGCAATATAGCAATTATCATCAAATGATTCTTACATTACTCTCTATTAGAGCAAATGCAAGGGTGGTGATATAATCATTTTTAAGGCTACAAAGTGTCTCACACACACACACATACAAACACACACAGAGAATTCCCTCTTCAGCAATAAGACCTCTCCATGGATCATTGCCTGTTATAACAGTATTATTTGCTTATTGACTGAAGCTGTTTGCATAGGAAAAACAAAACCAGATACATAACCAAGATACTGTACATGCTTTCTAGAGAAGTCAAGAACAAAGATAAGATAAGATATTCCTTTATTAGTCCCGCTGTGGGGACATTTGCAAGGACTCATAGATCATGTTTATTAACTGATTATTTCTTTAATGATGTACAAGATGTGTGGATTTACACTTCTGACCACTGAGAAAAAATAGTTTGAAAATCGACCCTGACAGGCTCTCACAGATCTGCATGATTGGTGTTAAGTTCCACTACAATCAGTGTGAGGATTATTCATTATTATTACATGTAATGTGATGCTCTTTCCAGAAATATTGCCTACGATTAGTTAAGCTCCTGCTTCCTATGAACATACATTCATTATTCATGAATTCATTAACCTCTCCAAATACAGGCAATTTCACCCTGTCTTGAAAATTAGATGAAGGGTCTTATTCACTCCTTCTTGGTTTACACATTTCAACCTTTAAACCTATTGTAGCTTTACTTGACAGTCACTCCATGTTACCTCAGGGGTGATTAGCAGAGCACAGGTTGTCAGATACTGTACCTTTCTTTTATGGATCTATTGATCAAAGCACAAAAGTTATGTGCGATAAAATTACAATGCCACATTTCACATTGATCTCATTCAGTGTTTCTGGTGTTCATTATTAGTCTGTGATTCATGATGAAATGGTAACACTTTATAATAACCATCATTTATAAATGGTAAATTGATAGTTAATTAAACTTTGTTAATATTTATTTTACAGTTACAAATAATGAAATGATAATTAATCATGTTTACTAGTTATTAGTAATGCTATAATTTGTTATTTTATCAGTCGTTTGTGCAATATGAAATTTGTTTATAAATTCTCTATATATACTCTATAACTATCAATTTACCATTTATAAATGATGAGTTTTACTGATGAAATGACACAATTAAATTACAGGTTGTAGATCTTGCATAATTCAGATTTGGCCCATGATGAATATTTGCTTCACTATTTGTCACTTAGGTAGAAAAAAGATGTCAGAGGACAGGAAAAAAAAACCCTACACTATTTCCTCTTCCATGGCCTTTTTGCAGGAATCTGATGCCAAATATAGATCTGCTGAAACCCCTGCTGCTTGCCCTCGTCCTTTCAAAAACGGCAAATGATCGAATCGCGTAGTTTCATCATTAAAGAAGCCGTCTTGACTGACACAAAAGGTACTCTGGAGCTATTCTGAGGAACATCTCAGCATTATCACGTAGCGGCTGAAGGTGTTACACCGTCATATATCAGTAAGACCCGCGCTGTCCTCCAAGCCATGATTGCTTGAGAATCTGGGGTCAGGCTAATAATGATTCCTGCCCCATTAATTTTACTGCACCAGCCTGGACCGGACCCTCTTAAGGGTGGCATGTGTTTAATTAATCATCTCGTCCTGATGTCTGGTCAGTGGTCACCCTATCTGTCTCTCACTGTTCCTCTCCGGATGAATAAAGAGGGCTTTTCATCAAGCTTAAAGAAATGGAAAAATGGAAGACTTAATTAATACTCCTCTCTCTCTCTCTCTCTCTCTCTCTCTCTCTCTCTCCCTCTTGTCTTTTTCTTCTTCCCTTTTCTCTTTTCAGACTAATAAAGGTGATGCGTTGGCCAGTCGTGTCCAGAACACGCTGGGTTCCTATGAAGAAATGAAAGACCTGCTAACCAGCCATTCTAACCAGAGCCACTTGGTGGGAATCCCCAAAGGCAGCAACAACCTGCAGACCCCGACCACTTCAACGACAGAGAGACCTGCCATGGAGTCCCAGCTTTTCAACGAAGCCCTGAGAGGAGGAACAGCTGGAGGAGGAGGAGGAGGAGGAGGAGGAGGAGTGGAGGGAGGTGGGGACAAGAGGATGGGAAATGCTTCTTCCTCATCTTCAACTTCCATGCAACCTCCTGCTTCGACCGCGTCGTCGACAAGCGCTGCAACGGTCCCGCATCAGAATTCGAAGAAGTCCCGGGGCTCCATGGATTGGTCAAGGGCAGGCCATGGACAGAGCGCCGCCCAAGGAGCAGGCCTCGTTCTTGGGTTAGCGCAGAACGGGCAGGGGCAGGTCACGGCAGCGACGAGCGGAAGAGGGAAAATGTCTCTACTAGAGGAACAGCAAATGCAAAGGCACGAAGAGCTGTTTAGCTCACTTAAAGATGAACTCGGTCTAAAAGGAGACTCAAGCCCTTCATCCTCCTCTTCGTCCTCCTCTTCCTCATCTTCTTCTGGGAGAAGACACGCTTCCCACCCCTCCAAAACCCTTCCTCTCCCAGGTAAGTCCTACACAGAAAGGCTTCAGGTTAAATTGCACTTATTTGCTTTCAATCTGAGGGTTCTGAAAGATTGCTATGACTCCTGTGTCTGCCTGTATGCTAAATGGAAATCTGGAGCCAGTGGATGCCCAAATTCTGAAAACATGGCGGTATTCGTTTTTCTACAGTACCGCAGGTAACGTAGGTACCGGTGGGGTTTGATCAATCGATGCGTCCAGGGGATGCACCCTATTTTTTCTCTGATAATGCTACATTGTGAACAATAAATCTGTGTTGAAAGAGTTTCATTATGATGCCTTCAAGCTGTATTCAATAAAATGGAGTATCAGGTGGGAGGTAAATACGTTATCATGATCTGTTCAAATGCAATCTTGTAAAATGTAGTTTTTGTCGAGAAACTTGAATAAATCCAGTTGTTTGAAGGAGATGTTTTCACAACAATATAAAGTAGAGAATAGAGAGGGAATTATGAACTGTTTGACTTCCTAACACTAGCTCCAAGGGTTTATTTTTGGTTGTGTCTAGAAGGGAGCCCGCAATCTGTGAAATCTGATCTGAGATCTGCAAAAACTCTCACGAGACTCGCTGCCTGATGACTTATCCTAACCTTAACTATTCAAGGTGAATGCTTAAATGTAACTATTCGAGGTCAATGCCTAACCATAACAATCTCGTCAGAGTTTCCCCAGTTTGCGGGCTCCCTTCTAGCCACAAGCCTTTATTTTTTGTCTCTTTTGTTTTTTACCCTGGTATCGAATTGGGTATTGAGAATCGTGGAATTTCACTGGTATTTGCATCGACTTCTAAATTTCTGGTATTGTGACATCCCTAGGGCTGATCAGCCTGCTTCCAGTCTTTATGCTAAGCTAATGCTGCATTCATGCAATGTCGGCAGAAGGGGAAGGACTCCCGTTACTCAGACTTGAATGTTCGGGCATTCCAAGATGGTTACCAGTGTTCCTCGTCTTGTAGTCATTATTTAAATGTCCTAAATGAGTTACTTTTGTCACATATTTGGAGCCATTCGTGGAACCATTTACAAAAGTTGTAAAGCTCTTTTTAAATTTGCAAAATCAATTTTATTAGTGTTACTATTGAATTTGATTCATATGCAAATGCCAGTGAGTTTGGCTTCATTTTGTAGACACATCTGTAGTTCTTTTTTATAGTGGGCTATTATGAATGTTTTTTCACACTCTTGTCTTTATGATTACGATTGAAACAACGTGACATGAACGTGGCATAAGCTGATAGATTGCTTTATCTAGCTTCATATTTAGCGCACAGACACAAGAGTGGCATCTATCTTTTCATCTCTCGTCAAGAATAAGTATATTTCCCTAAATGTCTAACAGTAGTGGGGAATAACTCAGAATGTGGCTGATTAAACCTGCCATTCACACAACAAAAAGAGGACTCCTCATATTTTGATATTCATGGGTAATGTTTGTATTTGCCGGAGCCATGAGTGCTGATGAATAATTTCAGTGAATAATTTCAGTGCAAAACAGACTCTATCACCTTTTGGGCGGGGTTTCTGGAAATTAACATCTGCATCCGATGATAACCACATCTTTCAGTTGATTTCTAAACCATCAAGCAACACATAATTTGCTTTGATTGTGATTGGCTCCATCCATCTGGGAGAGGGGATTTTTTTTCATTACATTTTGACAGCACAAAGCAGAGCAATATTCGACTATAACAGGTGTTGCTTTGGTTATTTTTGACTTTTCCTTTTTGGTTTTCTCTCCTTTTTCCCTTCTCTTTTACAGATGGCGGCAATTTCCGATCTTCCACCATGGACGGTGGCCATTTTAAGTCTTCCACTAACACAGAAAATGGTGGACATTTTAAATCCTCCCCGTTTGAAAATGAGACGGGTTCTCACCTCTCCACATCCTCATCCCCGCTGGCTTCCACGTCCGTTCTGACGACGCCTACTCCTGGTCTAACCACTCCCACATCAGGACTGACTACCCCCACCTTCCCACCCGGTAGCCTATCAGGGAAGCCGATCGCAATCCAGCAGAAGCCCACAGCGTATGTTCGACCGATGGATGGCCAGGACCAGGCGCCTAGTGACTCCCCCCAGCTTAAACCCCCTCTAGTGGCCACAGAGGGATTTAACAACGGTCAGGCGTATGGAGGAAACTCTGGGAATGCGAAGAATAAACTGCCAAAACTGAGTCTCAGCCATGCAGGGGAGGTAAGACAGCAACCGCTATGACTTCTACTATTACTATCTATAACAAGTTGTTCAGTAATAAATTGTGTACTGAGCTGCATGGAGCCCACACAGAATGATCGACAATATGCGTTTAGAGGATATATGTCAAACTGATTCAACAGCAATCGGTGGTCAAGGGGCGGGACTTAGCGAAGGGTCAATTTGGTCACAAATAAAAGTAATTTTTACAATGTAATTAATGATATTTAAAATGTATTTTTATAATACTCTTTCATAGTAGCCTATGTGCTAATTGTTGTTTCCTTAACCACACGTTAACCCCAAGCAAAAAAAAGTCCTTTCCCATTAATACTAATGCTTAGTAGAGTGACTAGTAGGGATAACAAAGACTCTTAAATAAATAAACTAATTCTACATTTTTCTAAATTTCTAAATTCTCAAGAAGATGCTTCTATGTCATCATATTATCCTTTGATTTGGTATAGTCTCAGCTTTTTTGATTACATCACAATGTGACAAATGAGTCTCTATAGCGTGGAAACTTTCAGTATGTTGCACTTTTGGCCTCACCCCAATCAGCAATGTAACAACAGGGGTTTTGCTTTTGACAGGTGATTTGGTCGTGTGCTCAGAAGAACAACACTTTCTGAGTTTGTCTGATGATTTCAGCTTCTCCTGTTGATTTACACGTCAGGAGAAAAAAAAAAGGATAGTCAGAAAAAAAAACATTTGAGTAAAATACAGTATATTGAAATCTTATAAATTGGGTATGGTTATCTCATACTGCATTGGCAGAAATAAAAACAACAACCAACAAAACAACAACTGATTTCTGACCAATCCCGCACCTCCCATCAAATATAAACTATTTGTCATTAGTTAGCACTTTTGAATAATCCCTCCATACACCGCAGTCCACTGTAATACTGTGTTTCAACAGGAAATACATCAAATTTAGAAAGAAATGTTCAGCTTCCTTGGGCCTTAATATCAAATGCACCTTTAGGTCTTTATTTTGCATTTTTTGAGTATGACAAAAAGAAAAGAGATGTAAGACTAATTATTATTTGCTTACAAATACATTTACATTGTTTATTTGAAATTAACCATATGTACAATCATATGCTAAAAAAATTTATTACAGTATTATAACTTTTTTTAAAAAGTTATTAGCACTTAAATAATACTGAGAAAGACTCGGAGGAAAGGCTTGTCACTAAAATGCCCCCTTTAAGCAAGCAAGCCTGAGCCGCTGTTGACATTAACTTGGGGGCTAAGCCCTTCACTTTAATCTGCAGGTGACCAGCAGGACACGGGAACTTGGCCTAGGAGTTGTAGCATTTATTAACCAACGGCCTAACCTGTACACTCCGACACTAAAACAACTTACGCACTACAAGTTTTTCCTTAAAGGACTTTGCTACTTGTGTAACACATTTTAGTTTAAAAACATCTTAGAAATACATAATTCCCCAGTGATTCGTCCCGACGTGCATACAATGCAATACACTGCCGGAAACCCTGGGGTATAAATCATACCTAACTGGCAAAAATGGTGCCTGAAACATATTCACGAGGGTTTGGTTGAGTTGGTTAACAGTGACACATGCTGTCCGTGCTTCTGATGTCGTGGGTTTGAGTGCATGTTTGCATTTCTCGATAATAACCGCAACTCTCTCTTTTTTTCAAATTTCTTTAAATGATATCATGGTGAATATTCACCCATTTGGCTAATTGAAATGTCAAATGAATCTGACAATACCAAACTCCTCCACACACTCACTCACTTAACTCTCTGACCTGCTCTCTCTCTCTCTCTCTC
>CAKAOI010028499.1:0-39205 GCA_916701655.1 Sebastiscus albofasciatus
CACACACACACACACACACACACACACACACACGCCAGTTACCAAAGAACTATTTTTCTTTTACTGTAACTCACTCTCAAAAGTGTGCATGTGTTGATTACATGAACACCGACACACACTCATCCTGCCTCAGCCCCATGCACTCATTACCCAACAGGAACTGAAGATCTGGGAATAGGTCCAGATTTCTCTCTCTTTCTCTCATTCTCTCTCGATTTGTCTGCTCTGCTCTCCTCCTCCTCCGAGGCGATTTTCTTAATATGGCCAGAGAGGGAGTGAAGAGAGAAAAAGAGAGCTCTGGACATTGGAGCAGAGTTACCAAAGTATCTAAATGTTCCGCAGTCAATCTATCTTCACTCCACACCCTCCCTGTCCAAACTAGACCTCAGTCAAAGTGTTTGTTTAATCTATACAGCTTACACTGGTGTGGTTTGCCTCAGAAGCTTTATTTACTTTGACAACCAACCTCAAACTACTGTATCTATTCTGATGCGGTAAAAAAACTCAATGTGGATTAGAGGCGCAGTCTTTTTATTTTTACCATCTAAATTTCATATACAGACGTGGTTATTGCATTTTATTAAAATAATGCCCTGTTCGCCCTGAAGAGTGATGAAATTTAAAGACATTTTACTATCAATATATGTCTATGTTTGGTTTGCAGTGTGAAGGAGTTCAAGTACCTCGGGGTCTTGTTCGTGAGTGAGGGGAGAATCGGTGCATTGCATTGGCTTTACCGCACCATTGTGATGAAAAGAGAGCTGAGCCGGAAGGCAAAGCTCTCGATCTACCGGTCAATCTTCGTTCCAAATTTGCAAATTTCCCGACAGTGGGACTAATAAAGGAATATCTTATCTTATCTTCCTACTCACCTATAGTCATGAGGACTGGGTCATGACCGAAAGAACTACATCGCGGGTACAAGCGGCTGAAATGGGTTTTCTCAGGAGGGTGGCTGGCGTCTCCCTTAGAGAAGCTCAGTCATCCGTGAGGGACTCGAAGTAGAGCCGCTACTCCTTTGCGTTGAAAGGAGCCAGCTGAGATGGTTTGGGCATCTGGTAAGGATGCCCCCTGGGCGCCACCCTAGGGAGGTGTTCCAGGCACGACCAGCTGGGAGGAGGCCACGGGGAAGACCCAGGACTAAGTGGAGAGATTATATCTCCACACTGGCCTGGGAACGCCTCGGGATCCCCCAGTCAGAGTTGGTCAATGTGGCCCCGGGAAAGTTTCTCCCAGTCTGCACCTCAGCCAGCTAGCCTCCAGCCTGCACCCCTGAGGTCTCCTGCCCTACCTACAAGTCATCCTACCTACAGGCCGTCCGCCTGAGGCCTCCGGCTCTGTTGTCCTTCAGTTCCCCAGCCACTTGCCCCTGCCTTAACTTTGGACTCCTGTCTGTTTTGCCTGCTCCCAGCCTGGTTAAGTCTGCTTTCCTATGTTTGCCTGTTTGGTTGGTAAGTAAAAGACCATCTGTTATCTTTACCTCTTTGTCTTCGAGTTCTGCTTTTGTGTCCAAACCTGTGTTCACTAAATCGTTACACACTCTGCTGCTTGTTTTGTGCCACTGTGTGCATTACATTGAACATGGAAAACAGAAGGAAAAGCAGAGTGATCCGAAGAGATTATAAAAAAAAGGTAATAGCCAAGCAACGTAAAGGTTACGAGACCTTCTCCAAAGAGAATAATGTTCATGTGACCACTGTTGCCAATATTATTAAGAAAATGCTCCAATGGTCAAGAAAGAACCAAGGAATACTTCAAAACAGACCCAAGCTGATCTTCAAGTTCAAGATACAATAGTTTCAAATGACACCATCCGACACTGTCTGGATGAAAATGGGCTCCATGGTAGAAGACAAAATGAGAGTCTTTTGGCACTTGAATCTTGAATCTGTGGAGACTATCAGATGACTATCAAGGCATTTTGGAGCGAAACATAGAGCCCAGTGTCAGAGAGTTGTGTCATGGTGTCTTCCAGGAGGATAATGACCCCAAACATCCATCACAACACACCTAAGAATGGATGAGGAAAAAATGATTGGGATCGTTCTGAAGTGGCCTGCTATGAGTCCTGATCTGAATCCCATTGCACATCTGTGGAAAGAGCTGAAACTTGCAGTTGGGATACAGCACCGATCAAACCTGAGAAATGGAGCAATTGGGGGAACAGAGCAGTGGAGAAGTGGAGAAACCATAGAAATAGAAGAGGAGTACAGTAAGTAAGTATGAATTGCCTTAACAGACATTCATTCGGCTCTGTGACTACACCTCCGCTGCCGGCTTAGCAATGAAGAAACGCACTTTACAGCCTCACTGACGTGTGTTCTCACCATAACAACAATCGGCATTTTCTTTTTCCCTCATCAAATGATCGCAGCAAACAGTTCAATGTCCGTTCTACTACCGTTCTATTTCTACAGTAGATTCATGGCTTGATTGCAGTTATTGCCTCCAAAGGCTGCGCTACAAAATTTAAGTTATGGGTACCAATATTTTTGGCCATGCTATTTTGATGTGTTTTATTATTTTAAAAAATATATTTAAGTTGTAAATCAAAAGCAAAGTTTCAGTTATATTCAATGTAAAATAAAGAATGGTGGATACCATTATACACGCCAAGATTATTGAGGGTTTTTTATAAAAAGGTGGAAAAATACCTAGAAAATCAATCGCTTAACTTAGATAATGATTTGTATTATTATGTCATGCATATTGTACACTCAACATATGTCCAACCTCCATGGCCTTACAAAGCACCTCAAATTTACACGTTCAACATTTTTTCACCAGTATTTCAAAAAACTTAAAATAAAACAATGTCTACTTTTGACTCCAAATCACAGGTTGTGGCTTTTATGTGCATATGAGTTATGTGCAAACAAAGAGCAGTTTTACCTTCTTGGACTGTCTCATTTGAAAACATTTTAGATACCAGAGGAAATGAAAATATCCACTATTTCACAAGAAAACAACAACAACAAAATCAGAAAATGGTACCAGAAGATGTTAATATGCATTTGTCTCTATCACTATTATATATTTCAGCTTGATGAGGGCTTGGGTCTGACTTGGGCTTAGCAATTCTACGGCTCACACTGAATGTGTTTTGATGTGTTTTAGACGTAACAGAAGTAATCTTGACCCGATCTCCAAATTTAGGGTCCCCTTTTCTTTCTTTGCAGTATTTTCTCATAACATGCACTAAATGATTTCATCTCCAAGCTGGTTAAAGTAACAGATTACCACATAACATTTAGCCTCTCAGTCTTTATAGTGCGGGAATACATGGAAAGAAAACAGACACACACTTTCCACCAGAGCACACTCACACACAGACGACCATATGTACATGCAGAGGGCTTTCCCAGAAGGACAACCCCAAAGGAAAGAGATACTGACATACAGTGCATAGCGGAACACTAAACCACACACGCATATCTTACTCATATGCACATCCACCAGCATACACACACACACACACACACACACACACACAATACACTCGCAAACATCTCATTATTCCTGAAGTTCTGACGTCCCAAGTGCGTGTGACTCAGCCTGTGGCAGACATCAGAGTCTGCTGCTCAGTGAGTCAGTGTGATTACTCTGCTCGGCCCTGACTGGGTTTTATGTCTTCAGATCCTCACAGTGGAGTTTGCTGTGCTTGTGGTAAAGAGTTGATACCACATATTAAGTGTGTTGAAGGAGTGTAGCCTTCTGTATGTGCAGGTGAGGGAGGTTTTAAGTGGGGGTTTGTGCTGTAATGACAATGAGCTCTTGTTCTGCTCTTGTCTGGCTGTGTTTGCTGTCTTCTTGTTACTTGCGTTGAAGATTGCATCAATATTTTACTGTTCGGTTCATCTCAGCTTTGTGAGGTATATTTCATATTTTATATAATATTTGTTTGTGTTGTGTGCTTCAGATCTGTTGAGAAAAATTAAAATTGAAGGCTATTCAAAATGTTCATCAACTATAAAGCAAGGAATCTCTGACTGTGTGTCATTTGCATATCCAGAGAACAGCTCATCTGAGCTACTTCACACGTGGAGGGTGTATTGCTGAGTACACAAGGATGTGCAGTGTCAAATATGGTGCAATTTGGATATGTTCAATATTAATAAACTTTAAATATACAATTGAACCGTGCTCTGTGCAGTAGCGGGGGCGGGGCTCAGGGCTCTGCAGACTGGGTCGAGCATGTTGTCTGCAGCAGCGGGCCTTTACAAGCCGCGGCTCATTGACTGCTGGATGTACTAGCGTTACGACCAAAATCTTCTTAACTTCCCAGGAGTCAATAAGCGATGAGCGGTTCTTGACAACGCTAGAAGCCTAGCAATAAGCCTGTTCCGAACACTTCGAACGGCAAAGCCCAGAACAGGCACTGCAACTATAGTATCTATAAATGCACATGGTGAAATGGGTGAATGAGTATTCCTATGGAAGCCCAGGTGGCCTACTAATGATGTATTAGACCCACTGTGGGAATTCATCATAAATCTAGCCCCCTGACAAGTGACACCATTCTCTAACCCTGACCTAACTTACCGGTAAATTATCCTACATTGTATCTGCTTAGGCCAGTGGTTTTCAAACTTTTTCTGTCATTCCCCCCCTTTGGAGGAAGAAATATTGTCACATATAAATGAAATTTATGGTGCTGTTGTCTTGCTGCTAGACCGCTGCAGTACAGGTGCGAGTGGGAGAGAAAACTGTTTTTAACCACAGTGAAACTGTGGCTTTTGAAAGGCTAAGAGACAAAAAATATGGACTGAAGCAGAATATTTCATTAGATAAAAACATGTAGTGAATTTTGGTAATAATTACGATCTCTCTTTTTTTCAATAACTCAGCGGGTTCTGTGAGCGTGCCTGGCCGGGTGAGTCCCTGGTTTTGAACCGCTTACTCTAAAACTCTCCCTTTGTCATTTCTTTGCCCTTTTACATCCCACTTTGCACATTAAAACAGACTCGGTCTCCACTATATGCCACGATTTAAGCACCAGTCTACTTTTATTTCAGCTGTCTCACCTTTGCACCTTTTGTGCCCACTCTGTCAGAGATATCCCGCTGCAGGATTACCAGCAATCCCAGCCGACATTACTTCAGCTTGTCAGGGAGGAGGCTAAATAACGCTCCAAAGTTAGGTGAAATTTTTGCAAGGGAAAACTGGCATGGCCATTTTCAAAGGGGTCCCTTGACCTCAGACCTCGAGATATGTGAATGAAAATGGGTTCTGTGGGTACCCACGAGTCTCCCCTTTACTGACAATCCTGCGCACCAGTTTGTGGAGCTTCTCAACTCTGCTGCTGATTTCTTGCCTCAAAAGTTCTCAGAAGTGAATTTGATGATAAAACAACATACCGGTGTTCGGACCGGGTAGCCTACGTTCGGGCTGCCGTGGTTGATGGATGGACAGATAGGGCACTGACAGGCCTCCTGTGTGAGTGGTGAGCTCACTGCTGCGGTGCGGCAGCCGTGATTACTACGATTAGCAGACAGCTAAGCCAAACTATTAGCAACATTTTCTCTCTCTTCTCTCTGAAACACTTTGCCGATATTGAAGCTAGCTACAGCCTCAAATCACAGTTTGTCATCTCAAGGTATGCAATAAAATTTGGAGCCACACTCTTTCGATTACGACACCCAAAAACACAGCAATCCATTTTCTTTCCGCTTATCCGGGGCCAGGTCACAGGGGCAGCAGGTCGGGTGTGCTCACACTGCACCCGACCCCGATGCCTATCCCTGCAGGTGGTGGGACCATGTAGCTGTTTTGCTCGGCGGCAAGATCCCCTTCCAGTTTCTGGCTCTAGGAGGGGGCCCCGGTTTCCCTAGTCCGGGCAAGGTCACGCAAGTCCGTTTCATCAGGGTCTTTGAATCGCACTCAGTCTGGCCCCTCACCTGAGACCACTTTGCCTTGGGAGACCCTACCAGGGGGTAATGCCCCCGACAATACAGCTCCCAAGGTCACTGGGGCACACAAACCCCCCCATCACGGTAAGGTTGCGATTCATTGGAGGGGCAAAAACACAGAAAGATGACATTTTGAATGTGAAACTTTAGCCTGCCACTCTGAAGTGACTTGTGTTTGCCTCCAGTGACTCATGATGACGCCGGCAGTAAAAGGGTCTATTATGTATTCATAACGCATTACTATAGGATTTGAAAAGCATGTATAACCCTTGTGTAAAGGGTGCCTTATTAGAAAGTGGTACCAATCTTTGAGACTTAAGAGTTACTGTTACGTCATCATGCGTTGGCTCACTGTCACCTCTTCATTTTGGTCGTGTATACTTTGTGGCCGTCCCTCGATCCCTCACGCCCTCTTTTCTTAAAGTGCTTTCTGTGTAACTGATTTGTCTGTCTCAGCTGGTCATAAAAGCCACTCCATATTTGACATGTCTAAATATGGACTCAATTCCATTTAATGAGTAACGTTTTTACTCTACTTTGTCATATGGGAGCCACTTTTATGTGCATGTGTGAGTGCCTTTGAATTTGAGTCAGATGGGTGGGGGGTATCAGCATGTATGTTTAAACTTAGCTTAATCATAAGTGTGTGTGAAGTAGAACAACGGGCAGACAGTGAATGCACATGCAGGGACATTTTAGACTTAGTTAAACAATTTACCACTTTAGTGCATTAACTGGTAACCAGAGAGAAGCTTTGTTAGGAGGCTGTCAGCTGTGTTCTGTTACAGTTGCCCACTCTGCAAGAGTCTCGGCTCCCTGTCTACCCTGTCCTGTCCTGTCCTGTATGGACTTTGGAGGACAGTTATTTGTGATTTACTTTCATTTAGCTGGAGAAAATGTTGGGAAATCCAACACTTATTTTCTGATAGACAAGACAGTAGGTGTTGTAAGTTGTCGTCTTCACTGATTTGTATCGGGATATAGATCTGAGTGTCATCCGCATAACGATGGTTGTGAATGTACACAGTGGTGTGCATGTAAAATGTTGTAATATAACTTTTACTTGTTCTGCTTTGTCTGTCTTCCGCTCAATTGCGTAAAAAGTGTGTGTGTGTGTGTGTGTGTGTATTTACCCCACAAATAAGCCTCTGGTGATGTAACTTCAAAAAGCTGCATACAGATGATGTCACTGACCGACTGGACGAGCTCACAACCACAGCGGCAAACATCTGGCTCTTATTAACACACGCTGATTCACACGAGCACATAGATAGAAAGTTCTTCATCCCCTCTCTATCTCCTGGCCTCCTCCTCCTCCTCCTCCTCCACTCTGTCTATTTTTCTCCTTCTGTCGTCTGTCTTTGCTCCACGCCACAGCCTCCTCTCTCACACAGAGAACTATATGGGTACCTGTATGCTACATTTTTAAGGAGACTAAAGAGACTGCAGAAAAATCTAACTTTTTTCCCAAGTAACCTTGTAGGAACGTTGCATGATACCGAACCACAGGACACCATACTGAAGGAATAGCTCGACAATTTAGGCAATGTTCTTACTGAGAAGATCAATGCACTCTCATGACTCTGCAGTGAATATAAAGATGCATAAAGACTGGAAACAGGTGTAAAAAGCTAGCCTGGTTCTGTGTGAGTGAATGAACACAATGATTGGTGGTGGGAACTGGCTGTGATGCAAGGGGCACCATCTTAAATCTTGCTATTAGGGCACCAAATTGGTCAGAGGCAGCTCTGCCTGAATGTAAAAAATAAATGGTCAAACTGTAAGGACTTTCGGAAACAGTAATTCCGTTGCTTGGCAATGTTGTGTAACTTTGATTAATATCGGCACCCAGTCGCTAACTTGCCTCGTACCTTAAAGCTGTAGTGGTCAGCTCAGGAGGTAGAGTGGGTTGTCCACTGATTGCAGGGTTGGCAGTTTGATGCTTGGCTCTTCCTGTCTTTTGGGCAAGACACTGGACCGCAAATTGCTTGTGTGTGACTGGGTGAATAAGAGGCCTGCTAGATTTACTTTATAAATACTATCACAACACTTTTAACATTCTACATCGACACTGGGAGTTATATCCTTGTAGAATGAAAAATAGTGAAATGTCAGTAACTCTCATCGGATCACCTAGAAATGAAATACACAATAAAAAAAATAACCTACACAATTGCAATGGGTCACTTAAAACGTCACTTTTGGGCATTTCGGTTTGGCCCTGATAAAACATGACAGTATAATGCAACATGTTTTACAGATCATCTGAGTGACCTGACGCTCTGTCCTCTGAAGCTCCTATTTGATGACGTGTTCCTGGGCCCACCAGACTCTCCTCTCAGTATGAGAAATCATCAGAAGAAATTATTGTTATTGTAAGTTTTTCAACTACATACAGACACTTACTTTGTAAGATCATCGATCCCACCTTCAGTTATGTTGACATGGTACAGGTTAAAGTTTATTCCAGCAAGTTACTGCCTCATTACTATAAGTGCCACTGGTCTGATGTAACTAATGTGTCGACAGGCGTTAACGCTGCTTCAGACAGAGGGTGAATAGAGGTGTTGCAGTAATGTACAGTATGAGAAAACTGATGTTTTATGAAAATGAACGCATGTAAACATTTTCTAGTAGACCCCTGAAATAAAAGTATGATCCTGAAAATGAGCAAAATATGTCACACTTTAAATTCAGACACCAAAATTAAAGATGAAATCATCATCATACAAATCTAGGCTATCCAGGATCTGAACTTTTCTTTCTTGGATCATGTGCCAAACAGACCTGATAGGACAGAGGTTACTCTACTTTGGTTTCTGAATTTAACCAATCCAATTTCATCTACTTGATTGTTTTAACTTGAGTTGAATTTTTAGAGCTAAAGGTGACAATAGATAAAGTCTAAACAACGAAATATCTTGTTTTTGTTGTTTTTCTAATACGGCAGGGCTCCCATTAACCTGTTTCGTCAAGCATAAATAAAGCTATGAAGCTCACTAATTCACATGTTCACCAAGTCCTCTAATTAAACAACAAAATGCGTCGTTTGTCCATGCCCTCTAAAATGATACATAGAGGTGTATTTTAATCTGACGCCTTCCAAATTGTTACAAATTATTGTTAAAAATCTGTTTCATGATGTGACACTGCTGTGGTTAAGGTTTGGTTTTGGCACAAAAGGACTATCGAGAAAGATAAGGGGTTATGGAAACATTGTGGTTTGGTTCCAATTACTATTTCCCTAAGAGAGGTTGAGGTGAGGGAATGATCGGATTTTATATCTTGTTTGTTTAATCTGTACAAAACTGTGGTTTTATGAGACGTTATTGTGAAATCATGCAGTGACTGCTCTGAGTCTCCACTGGTTGCCTGGCTGACAGGTTTATTTGAATTAGTTTGAGTTTGATTCAGAATTTTAACAGCCTGAAACAGACAGCTTTATAAACTTATTTGTCAAGAGTTAGATGAGATACTAGACTACTCACAATTTTGCCTAAATACGAAACTAAAACTAATAATCTCAGCTAAGCGGGTAACAGGGGAAAGCCTGACTCTGTCCAATGTTAAAACATCTAGTACCTATAAATTTTACTTTGGACTCAACAACTGTCATCGAACTCTCGGCAACAAAGTGTGCGCTGTTCTCCAAAATGTCAAATTATTCCTTTGAGGTCATTAGGTTTCTAAAAACCCACAAGCGCACATGATGTCACATCCATTGGATTTTTCTCACACACAGGCTGATAGAGGAAACCCAGAAAGGTCTCATTTTTTTTAGGTTAGGTTACAACCTGTTCACACACGGACAATAAAAAAATGTTTTTTATGTGTAAAAATGTACATACAGTCCCTTTAATTGAGAACTATTCTAATGCTTACATAAGATCTGAATGTCTTCTTCAATCTGTAATCTCTCTTTATTCTCCTCCACTCTCACTTTAATCTCCACACCCACTCCACCTCCTCCCTCCTCCCTCTCCCTCCTCCCTCCATCCTCCCACCAGACTGCTGAACTGTAAGTACAGGGCACAGCAGAGGCCGAACATTCTTGTTTCCTGAGCCAATGCTCAGCTGGAGAGCACTCAAACACACACACACACACACACACACACACACACACACACACTATCCGCCTCTCTCTCTCTCTCACACACACACACACACTTCACAACCACGGTGTTGAGTGAGAGCAGGGTTTGACAGAGAGAAACTGAGCTCCCCATATTCACTACATTACATTATATTACATTTCATCACTATAGTCTGTCTGAACAGGAACATCTAGATAACAAGAAAGAGAGGGCAAAGGGTGCAGAGATATGTGGGGACCTATACCTCTCTCTCTCTCTCTCTCTCTCTCTCTCTCTCTCTCTCTATGTCTCACACACACACAGGATAAAATAACAAGAAGATGTGAGAGATATAGGTGCACTGCATGGGCCAGTCACATCAGACCTTTAATATCTCGAAGGCGCGGTCATGACGTCACCCATGTAAAAAAAAAGGAGGAAAAAAGAGGCACAGAGCAGAGAGAAAGAGAGAGAGAGAGAGAGAGAGAGAGAGAGAGAGAGAGTCACACCCCCCCCAGCACGTCTTTTGTTTTACCCGTTTACCAATTAAGGCTGTCCCGGTGGAGAACACAGAGAGAGAGAGAGAGAGACCGAGGAGACGCACAGAGGTAGAAAAGAGCGAAAGAGCGGAGGGACTATCTCTTTTTTCTTTACGCCACCAGCACACAACCAATAATACACCCATTTCCCCCCCACTGGACTGGACTGGACTGGGGAGGTCTGTTCGGGTCCTCGGTGCAGCAGCACACACACACACACTAACACACCCTCTCTGTGACCAGCGGGACCAGCAGGCTGCTGCTGAGAGCACTGACTGACTGAACGGACCGGACCGGAGAGACACCACCGGACACACTCACACACACACAGTAACATCACTGGAAGAAGATCACCATATACATGTAAGTTTTTTGTCCCGCTGTGGACTTGTTGTGAGTGAGAGTGAGAGTGATGCTGCGCGTAAACTTGTCACTGTGGGAGATTGTGTCTCTCAGAGGACTAAAAGCTTGTGAGTGGGTGAATGGGTGTCTTCAAGTTGTCTGTCTCATGTATGATGATGTTGGACACACTGCTAACTTCTCTAACGAAGCTTTTACGCATGGTTTATTGTGTCAGTTTATAGCTCTGATGATGTCATATATATATTTATACTGTATATATATGTATATGTATATATAATGAGAGTTTTGATCCAGGGGTGGTCAGTGAGCATGATGTAAACCTGGATGTAAAGCTCTGGAGCTCATCCATCCATCTCACTTCATTCCTACACATGAAGTTTGTTTATGGGATATTACGCACGAGCCTCTGCGCGCTCCTATGCGCGCACTGCCGCAGCAGCAGCAGCAGCAGCAGTGGACTGGAGCATCTCTGCTGCGGTGTTATTACAATTAGGGGCTCCGCACCAAATAAGGTAAAACACTGGAGCTGTTTGACTGGGGGGGGGATAACTAGTGGCCGCTTGCGCCCCCCGCTGGCCAGCCATGTGGTCCATGTTCAACAGGTTGGAACATATACTGGATGTCAGTGATGTCACTGCTAAGGAAGAGAAGAAGAAAAGAGGTCAGATGCAGGGGTCAGCAACCTTTACTGTCAAAAGAGACATTATTGACCACAAAAAGATAAATAAATTCAAAAAATATCTGTCTGGAGCCGCAAAAACATATTTGAGCTTTATGATGGGTTAGCACAGCCTATTAGGTCTATTAATGCAGTGAGGATCCAAGTGCAAATGAGAGGCAGGACATTTAAGAAGAAATGTTTCGATTTGCCTGGAAGCTCCTGCTGGTTTTTCAGCAAATGAAGTGTGCTTGTTTTGGAAATATCTTTCAATTACTCTTTTTTTGTTGTTAAATCTGCCTATGCACTATTACATTCTCTATTTTCCTCTGAGACTTTTATTTTTTGGGGGATTTGGAATCCATAGCTACCCTATTGAGCTATTGAAGTTCAGCAAAATTAGAGGATATATGGCGCCAGGCCGTAGAGACTTTAAACTATAAACTTTAGACTATAAACATTTTTTTTTTTTTACTCTGTGTGTAGGCTACGTATTTTTTTTACAAGTGTAGAATGTAAGAATCACTTGAGGCAATGATAAATTGAAATTAAAATTTTAAAAAATAACCGTTATCATTTTTTTTGACAAAGCCACAGGGAGCAACTGGAGAGGGGCTTAAGAGCCACATAATGGCTCCAGGGATCGCAGGTTGCTGACCCCTGGTTTAGACTCTCACATCCTCCCTATATGACATATTTCTGATGAATCAAACAAGAGGCTAAATGTGTAAATGTTTGTTTTTCCTTTCAGCAAGCAGAGCATAATGTGGCGCAGTGCTATAAATTATTTAACACATTTATATTAAGATAGCTTGTCGGAATGTCGAAAGAAGCAATGACGTAACTATATAGATATGCATATCTCTGTCTCTCTAAATATACACATATAGCCTATATACACACACACAGGTAGTCTACAGTTTATGGTCTAAAGGGGGCAAAGGGAACCTGATGGAGTGGTCCAGGTCTTGTAGTGAACATTGAGAGTAGGGCATTCTTGGTCCATGCTAAACATTTTTGATTGATACGTTATCAGAGGTCTTCAATCTTCCAAAAATGTAGTGAAACTTCAAGTGGAAGTATAGTGATGAAATCTGCCTCCGCATTCCTCATAATCTTTTCCTCTAATATTTCTCCTCTCTTATCATCTTCTTTGGTGACGACTGGCACGTGCATCTTTTATATTCTCAAAGTTCTTTCCAACCTTTTCTGGCATGGTCTCATACTGTTTGGTCGTAACATTCTTGTACACCCTTCGTCTAAAACACTGTTGAGAAAAATGTGAGGTTTTCAGATTGTAGGCTTTGGATGTTACTGACTCTGTATTGGCCCGGCCAAAAGATTTTGATGACTCATTGCGGCTTCTTGGCTTCAAAACACCTTTATAATAGAGAGGCGGTGAGAAAAGGAAGAAGGCGCTGGCATAGAAAGTGTGAGGTGTAAAAGTGTGAGATGTAAACACGCAGACTAAGCCTGTCCTTATTTGACACTTCTTGGCCTACTTTCACCTTACAAGTGCCACCAAAAGACACACACACACACACACACACACGCACACACACACACACACGCACACACAGACATGCATACAGGGCATTAAGGGGAATGGCATAACTTTACTGTAATCTGTGTATCTGACTCGCTCTCTCTCTCTCTCTCCACGCCACACTGTGTGTGTGTCATGTGGTTAGTGGTGCGGTATGCAGCGTGCAGCGTTCGTCTTACTTCCTTTGCTGAGTTCTGCTCTGCTCAGCTTGCGGCTGATCGGGTGTGGTGGGTGATGATGAAAAGCTGTCGGCATTGCAGGCTGGTACTGTACTAATAGCATTATCACTGGGAGGAGAGGCTGTTAAGCCCACATTCATCTCAACAATGTCTATTTTAATATTTATTCACCACATGCTCTCAACATCCTTAATTATTCATTCATCTTTAAAATAAGCTCTTTATCTTTCAGACTGTCATTATTTTCTCACTTCATTCTTACCTGACGGAAATATTGAAGGAACACTAGTGTCCTTAACTACTCCACCCTTTGGGTTGCTTATAGTTCTGTCGATCCAGGAAATTAAGGTTATACTGCTTTTTTACTCATAGTAAGCCTCGGCTGAAGGCCTAACATGTAAGCTAAATGTAAAATAACAGTGCAGGATTTCGGTCTGTTATTCAGCTCACCTGTGGATTTTGTTGCCTAAAGCATTAACACTAATACTAATACTGGCATGGCTTATGATTTTTTTAAAGAACATTTTTATTTTGCACGATCGTAGCAAAGCAGGGGCGCTATTAACGTTGAAGTCTGTCACCCTGATTTACTGAGTGAGTAAAGTTATACTTTCCGCGTCCTGCGAGGGTCTGTGTGACGTAAAATTCGTCATTAGAGGGTGTACGCGTAGTCTCTGTGCGGACATCCATGTATACTGTCAATTTGAGACTGCACAGACTTGTCCGGAATTGTTCATGTGCCTGCTACGCTGCAAATGGTACTGTAGCAATCTACTGCGCATGTGTGGAACGCATCCACCGATACGGACAGCTGCGGACACCACAGACGCATAGTAGGTCTCTTTATACCGTCCACTTGGAGAACGTTTTCCACACATGCGCAGCAGATTACTACGCTACGTTACTATTGCTGCGGAATGGCTGCGAGGACAGGTACAGGTACGCATACACCCTCTAATGACGAAAATGACGTCATGTGGACGCTAGCATCCCTTGCATACTCACGGACGAACAAAGTATAACTTTAAAAATTTCAAAATGAACAGGCACGACAGTATTTCCGATGGTAACGTTTTGCCATTTTAAGTTATTTACCTGCCTTTAATTGAAGCAGGCTTCTATTAGAGACACCACTCTGCTTGATAAGTATATTTGATCATTTTTAGTATGAAGCTTCCTTCTTTTCTGATCTGCTCCCATTTGCACTGTTAATGTTTTGTTACTGTATAGCATTGTGCTGGTACTGTAATACAAATTCCATACTTCCTGTATCCGTTTCAAATTAAAAGCCCTGTAGATTAGGTTTTATCATCGAACTGTACTTAAAGTATCAAAAGTAAAAGTAATTTATTATCTGTAATGACTCCTTTCAGAGAGCTATATTATATGGTATTATTGGATATCATTACTGGATGATGTAATTTGTCCATGTTCAGACAGTTCTATAGGAACCTTATTCAATACTGTGTAATTTAATTGCACCATAAAATATAAGCGTCATATTTCATAAGCTACTAATATGTTTTGCATCTAATCACAGCTAATCAATTGGAAAATTAAATGTCATGCAAAAGTACAAGTGTGAAGAAGAGTAAACGAAACGCTTATACTCAAGTAAAGTACCACAAAATTGTACTTAAATATAGTACTTAAGGAAATACACTTCATAACTTTCCTCCAACAACTTTTATTTCTCTATGTATATATATATATATACATTAATACAGTTATTATGTATATGAGGATTACTATTATTGGCAGTAGTACATGCAACAAACAAAGGTCCCCAGCTGTAATCGAACTGGGGACATTTGATGTTATATGGTATGCGCCTTAACCACCAGCCCACTCAGACAACTCCACTATGAAATGAAATGACCTTCTCAGTCAGTGTGAAGCTCCTCTAAACTGAACCAAATATGAACATCTACGCATCAGCCGTTATTTGACAAAAACACATGAAAACGTGCCAATGATGATTCGCAAATAAAACGCCAAATAATGATTTAATTAGTCCAATGAAAGCTGCAAAGTTGTCCAGAATGAGTCCAGATTACAGAGAAAGGTGAGAAGACTGAGGGAGAGACAAAAAACAAAAAAGTGAATACATTTAGAAAAACAAAAGGTGCCAAAAGGACATGAGAAGAGCAAGGAGAGAAGACACAGCAGAGGAGTCAATTCAAAGATCAAAACTAGAAAATGTAGTACCATAAATATTCACTAGAGGGAGCCAGATGACAAGAGAGAGAGAGAGAGAGAGAGAGAGAGAGAGAGAGAGATCAGTTTGCTCTTCAGATCCTAAGACATTTTAATGTGTCTTGGTCAGCTCTCTCTGTCCCCGCCCCGTGTTTTGTCTCTTGTTTATTTGGCAAATTCCATTGAAACAATAGGCCACTCCGCAGAGAATATCTCACCAGTTTTCTCAGCTCTCACTTACTTCCAGGCAGCACTTTAATGTGCTTTAACCCATGGATGATCCCTCAAAACATTTCTGTTTCAATGTACCCATTCAGGTACAGCTTTTTGCTGTCTGAGTTTTGGTGCCACACTTCTCCTTTTCAATAAACTGTGCTGTGCTCTTAATCTGCCCTGCTTCTCTGCCATACACTGTCGTCATAACTTTTCTATTTTAATTAAGCATGTAAACTGTTGTGTGTGTGTATATGTAATGAATGGAAATTACACACCTACAGGGACCAGAGCTGAATTGCTTGAAACTATTTAAATCTATTGTTCTATTGTCTTAAATGTAAAAGCATGCTGGTGCCGGATTGTGTGCCTGTGTGTGTGTGTGTATGTGTGTGTGTGAGTGTGATAGGGTTCTTTTATTGGGGGTGTTATTAAGACTGGGGGCTCCAGGGTTGTTATGGGGGTGAGGGGAATTCTTAAGATTCTCCCTTGACCAGACACATGCAAACACTCGCACACACAAAGGCAAAGCATTCCTGATGGCTCCTGGCCACACTGTGGCTCCTGGCACTGAGCTCCTTGTTTAGTCAAAAACGCTGCAGTCACGTCTCTCCCTCTGTCAGAACAGCCACTGTTGCTGTGTTACTGTGAAGAGTTGAGATTTGCACATTTAATAAAAAGTAATAAATAAGTTTAATGAGTAAGTCATGTTAAAGGGGCGCTCCAACGATTTGCACTTTCACAAACTTGATAAAAATGGAAGCAGCAAAGTCAAGATATCCTGACTTTTAGCCCCTAGAATGAGCCAAGTTTAAGAAATGCTGGTTCCTACAATACTCCCATAATACAGCTCCAGCCCCCCCCCTAGTTTATAACACAGGTTTTCTGTCAATTTTTTTAAAGCTCAAGACTGCGATTGGTTCCATGTCATTGTCTAAAGGCCAAAATGAATGCAAAGCAGATTTTAGTGGCGAGGAAAATGTTTCAACTTGAGCAAAATAAGTTTATCCCGGAGACATATACAGAGACGGGAGGAAAATGGAGAGAGACTGAAGGGAAAGAACAGAAAGAACTGGAGCTCCTGATGAGTTCTGAGATCAGACGGTGTAAAATTGGCCCCTTTAATTATTTTACTACCATATGTTTCCCAGGGGCTTTCTGTTGTATGAAAGCAGAACAGAAATGACAGTGGGACAATGTGCGAGACATCTGGATTCTAATATTTGCCATCTCATCCCCTCTTTATCTCCTCCCTAAACAATCAAAATGTCTCTAATGCCCCGAGGAAAACCTTTTAACACAAATGATAAAACTAGCCTCAAAGAGCTTTTAGTGAAAATGAAGAAAAATGAACCTGTCCACTAATACCCCTGTTACATTCTGAGAAATGCCTGCTGCTATAAAACACTCAACCTGTCATTAGTACGTCATGTAGTGCATAGCTTGGTGTGATCTCATCTGGCTGTTTGGTCATGTACAGCGAAGACAAACAGAGGAGGTGGGTAAAGCCAGTGTCTAGACACTCCCCGTCTGGCTGATCCGCACCACTGTAACCTCTTCAAAGATAAGGCTGCGCACGCTGTTACGTCACACAAACACACAGATGAAGGCAGGCATTTAGGCTGCATATACTGAAAATATATGCACACGCTGTCCATTCTCGCAGACACGAACAACAGCACAGAAAAGGAATTTCAAAGCTGCTTGAAGACACAAACAAACATAACTCTGTGACCATATTGGGGAGTCTGGATATCTCAGATGTACTTTATTTCTCTGCTCCCATGGGACTCATGAGCATTAGATGAGCTCATATACTCACAGGGACCCTGAACGTGGCTCCTTCATCTCTGTCACCAGCATTACTGTGATAAATGATGGGATGAAAGAGGAAGAGGGACAGGACTGTCCCCAAACAATCAGGGATACATTAGAGCTGAGAATGAGGGAGAGTCTCGTGTTTTTCGAAAGTAATGTTGATCAAGTCTTTTCAATGCAGCTTTCTATGGAAGAGGATTAGTGCCACATGTGAAAAATGTATTCGAGTTCTGACATTAATGTTAGAATTCTGACTTTAAAGAGAGACGGCTCAGAAAGGAGACGGCGCACTGAAAGTCACTTTTCTGTATCTGTGTCACATGGGTAGGAGACTAGCGGCACAACGCTACTGCGCATGTTCCATGTGCCCAAGATCCAGGTACTTTTCCAGACAGAAGTCAAGCCATTTAGGCTTCATGCGCCACTGAGCAACTTTCATAGGAACGAACGGCACCCCGCCTCCAACGCTGTATCCAGTTCTCTTAATACATCCATGCCCAGACTGGACAATGCCATGGTAGTGACCTGTCAGTCACAAGGTAGCCACGCCCTAAATCATCCCCTGCTTTATGGTCTATTTGACTCTAAATGGGACCATAATTTACTAAATGAACATCATGCTGTATTGAAGAAGACTTGAAACTAGCGATCGAGACCATAAACTCATGTTTACAATGTTTACTGAGGTAATAAATCAAGTGAGAAGTAGGCTCATTTTCTATACAATCAGACTTCTTTTTGCAACCAGAGGAGTCGCCGCCCCCTGATGGCTGTTATAAAGAATGCAGGTTTAAGGCACTTCTGCATTGGCTTAATTTTTCAGACCTCAGAGTTGCCCTCTGCCCTCTGTCATCTTTTATTTCATTCTTTTACAGAACATCTTTGCTTAAAGTATAAACTCAAAATGTTTTCATGTGGCCTCCATCCTCTTCCTAGCTTCCTTAATATCTGGTAGACAAATACAGAAAATCTTAAAACACACTTTAACTAGCCTATTGTCAGTCATGAGCAAGTAGGCTAAAATCCATTTATATCTTTATACCTGCGCCTATTTCTATTTCAAATTACTGCAAAGTTGGACTTAAATCAGACCAAAATACAATTTTACTGTTGTTTTTATTGGAAAATGTGTTTGTACTTTTCCCTGCCACTTTTTTAAGATTTAGGTCGAATGTGAGTCCGTTTCTTCCTAAATTGGGAATGCTGGACATGAAGAAAGTGTCATCATTTCCTTGGAGCTGCCTCCTTGTGCGCGCACGTCACGTGTGCCCTCAGTTTCATACAAAATGACTCCCTTTTCTGCTATCCGGGGCCATAACCGCCTACTTTTCTTTGCAAAAATATCTATCTCCAGGCTATAAGTCACTCTCCCCTGTTCTTTCTTTCTTTTTCTTTTCTCTCAGACGCAGACACAGAGAAAGTGAGAGACAGAGAGAGAGAGAGAGAGAAAGAGGGAGCGGCCAGGCAAAAGTTGAGCAGACTCCACCCAGAGGAAAAACAGCCAGCGAACCAAGAGACAGCCGAGGCCATAAAAATGAGTGGTTCACACCCCCGGCTCCACCAGAGCGCCGCGCCCGCTCCCAACGCTCTCTCCACGGACAAGGACGCAGAAATGCCCGCCACGGAGAAGGACCTGGCCGAAGATGCGCCGTGGAAGAAGATCCAGCAGAACACCTTTACGCGATGGTGCAACGAGCACCTGAAATGCGTCAACAAGAGGATCGGCAACTTGCAGACGGACCTCGGAGACGGGCTGCGGCTCATCGGGCTCCTGGAGGTCCTGTCCCAGAAGAAGATGTTCAGAAAGTACAACCAAAGGCCCACCTTCCGCCAGATGCAGCTGGAGAACGTGTCGGTGGCTCTGGAGTTCCTGGACAAGGAGAACATCAAGCTGGTGTCCATAGGTGAGTCACAGAATGAGTGTAATGAATGAGTGCCAGTAGCAGTAGATGTGCGTTTTGGGTTTGGTTGGGTCCTCAAACGCATCTCCACATTCATCCAGGTGGCCTCTGCTCTGCTCTGATAGTGCAGATGATGTGTGTTTGGTTTTCTTGATGAATTCGAAGTTCGAATGGTGCTAAGCTGCAGCTAACTTCGAATGCAAAGTCAAATATAGAAGATGATAATGGAAAGAACAGTGTGCATGTATGTATGTATGCATGCCTGCAGGGTTGAATAAAGTTTAGCATGTATGCTGCCCAGTATAAAAAAAAAAAAAAATGTGTCAGCTTGTAAAAAAGAGTTGTGAAAACACACTTTTTTGAGTGTTAAATAAGTTCTGGAGGAGAGTTGCCGGTGTTGCTTAACATTACAGAGCGTGTTTTCAGGCGTTTCCCTGCAGTGTCCAGGGGAGCACTAGTGTTTTTGTCTCCGGGGCTGTCCAGATTTGAGGTGGCTTGTTTTGAGGAGGAGGAGGGAGGTCTGACTGTGCAGAGAGAGGGGGCCCCAGCCAGGCTTTCTGGGTTCCCCTGCCGCCTGAGCTGAGCTGAGCTGAGCTGAGCTGAGCTGGGCTGGGCCGGTCTGAGCCAAACCTTGTGGGCCCAGGATGTAATTCAGGCCTAGTAGGATAGGAGAGCTGATCCTGCACACACACACACAGAGAGAGAGAGACACACACAGGGCTATTGTCTGTGCCCATGTCGTGCAGTGGGCTGTGGCTGGGTCTCCGCAGCATTAGACAGGACTTGGCTCACGCTTTGTGGGTTTCATGGGCTTTGCCTACATACAGATCCTTATACCTGCTCACAACACTGGTGATTTTGCAGTTACTTTAAGTGAATTAAAGTTGTTTTTTTTTTACATACAAAACTAGGAGAATACATCCTCATACAGAATACCTCACTGTCAGTTCAATTCATAGTTGAGAGGCACTTCTGCTATCAGATGTTTCACCCTCTCCACACCTGAAGTAAAGACAGACAACAAGTCTTCACTCTGAAATAACACCTTTATCAACAAATCGTCTGTGGTTAGAAGGAAAGAAAGGAAGAGGTTTGTGGTGTGAATCAGACATGAGTCCCCGGACATGCCCCCCCGCTGGGTGAATGTCTGTCTGGCTCACTTCATGGTTTCCACCACACGCATGTTGGTACTTCCCGATGCAGCCAACAGGTGTTGTGATGGCATTGTCTGAACCAACCTCATGTCAAATACAAAAGTGGCCCTAAAGCTTTATCTGAGCACACAGGGAATAGAGGTGGAGCTGCTGTCGACAGATCACTTGAGTAGAGATTGGGTTTATTAAAGTAAATACTATTCAGGGCGCAGTACCAGGCACCGATGAGCCATCCTACTCAGCTGCTCTGTCTGTCTGTCTGTTCCTCCAGCTGACTCACCCTCATCCTAACTGCTCCTCCTGAGTCATTGAATCGGACGACGAGAGAGGAGCCCGCTCTCCTGTTTTACTTCCTCTTTTTCATTGCAGAAAATGGGCACACCCAGCCAGCAACCCTTACCACAAATTACCAAACTGCCATCGCTGCTCAGCATTGATGCACATTCAGGGTCCCTCCCTCTGTCTTGGGCCTTTCTGCTTTCTTTCACCAGTTCTCTTTAGACTTTCCTGCCCTATTTTTGATCTCGATGTCCACACCTCTTTCATTTCTCTTTTCCATTTATCTTTTGCTTGCTTGCTAAAAATAGACTCGTACTGATACGCAACAGTACCCGCTAGTGTAACACTGTTATCGTGAGTTACTTAAGACGAGCCAGTCCTTCTCTCCGAACCAAAAAGCAACCAAGGCCACAGTGGTGGAGCGTGGAACTGGACTAGGGGTGCAATCATAAATGAATAATGGATTAGTCATTTATACTAGAAAATGTCTGGAAAGAGTAAAAAAGTATAGCCAGTCAAAAATTCCCAGAGCCTGAGGCGACATCTTCAACGGTCCAAAACCCCAAAGTTATTCAGTTTGCAATGATAAAGAACGGATTTGAGAAGCTGGAACCAGCAAATCTTTGGCGTTTGTGCTCAATAGATGACTTAAAGCCAAAGTTAGACATTTTGGGAAACACGCTTATTCCCTTCCTTGCTGAGCATTAGATGAGAAAATCAATAGTCTACCACGCTCATGTATGTAGGGTAATGAAGCTGGAGCCAGCAGCTGAGTAGCTTAGCATAAAGACAAGAAGCAAAGGGGAATCATCCAGCCTGGATCTGTCCCAAAGGTTAAACAAAATCACTCTAAAGCTCACTAATTACCATGTTTCATCTCATTTGTTTAATCCATATAAAAACGATAAAAAAGTTGTGGTTTCTCGGGCAGTAAAGTTGTGGTTTCTCAGGCTCAGTGACTTCCTGGAAAGGTACTGCCCACCCGGCCAAGAAATAGTCCTCTTACCCCCAGTAAAACCATCTCTTTTACGCTTCAGTTTTTGTACGGATTAAACAAAAAAGATATAGCTTGGCAATAAGTGAGCTTTAGAGATGTTGGTTGATGGATTTCTGATGCCCTTGGACAGATCCAGGCTAGCAGTTTCCCCCTGTTTCCAGTCTCTGTGCTAAGCTGCAATTCATTTTCTCTTGATTGACCCGTCAATTAACAAACTAATTGTTTCAGCCCAACTGGACCACAAAGTTACTGTAACAGGATTGCCACATAACCCTACTCTTGCCCAACTCATGTTTATCAGTATCTGTGGTCTGCTCATAGATTGTATATAAGAAATGGTCGAAGTCACCGTGACGTCATCCATTGGTTTGTGCAGTACGGTTTTGAAGCCTTGAGTTCCTCATTTTGGCCGACGACATCTTGTTTTTTTTGGAACCACAAGAGGGTGGCGCTAAGTACAACTGAACGCTGAATAAGACGAGGGAGAGAGGGAGAGATTTTCTCATAGACCTCTATACAATCGGACTTCTTTTTGCAACCAGAGGAGTCGCCCCCTGCTTGCTATTAGTAAGAATGCAACTATAAGGCACTTCAGCATTGGCTTCACTTTTCAGACTCGGAGGTTGGTGCTCCACCAGCTTTAAAGCTGAAGTAGGCGATATTGGAGCAAATATGATTTTAAAAAAAAGTTATTTTTATAAAACGGTCGCTATATCCTGACAGTAGTGAAACAGGTAACCTGTTTCATGCACTACTGCCGTCCAGCTGCCGTCTATGAGAGCCGGCTGTCAATCACTCGCAAACTCCGATCAAACGGTCAAACTAGACAGCGCTGATCAAATATGAATCAATATTATGTTACGTTAATTCCTATTTCTCACCTCAAATGTTTTCAGAAACATCTTGTAGTGTACGGTTTAGCTGTAAAATGAGAAAGTTTGTAACCCGGCAGCCATGTTGAGATCTCTTGAGGAAATACGAAGTACCCTTCATTTGACCAGAGCACAGCCAATAGGAATGCTCTCTCTCTGAAATGACCTGTGATTGGTCAAAGTCTCCCGTCATGGGCTAGATTTTTTAAAGCCTGAAAACAGAGCCATGAGGAGGTGTAGAAGTCTAGTTATCTCACAGAACACTTGAATTACAATATACTGAAAGGTTATTACAGAGTTTTTGCCCAATGATGCCAAAATAATTGTTGCCTACTGCAGCTTTAATCTTAGTTCCCTCATGTGTGCCATTACCATCATTGAGATGAGGGTTATTACTTGAAATGGATCCACAGATCTTTTAGCAGTGAAGTTCTAGAGTCTCAACAGTTAACAGACTCGGCTCTACCCTGCAGTATACACTCCCAGCATTCACTGTTATGAGGTCTCAACTCAATCAGTAATCTCTCTCTGCAGTTTTAACAAAAACCCCACATGATCTGGCACCGGTAGCAGACTCATGATTGCTGATAAATCCAGGGGAGAACTTGCATAGTAGTCGGCCAGGAAGAGTGACAGGGCTGCCATCGTCTACTGTAGTTGGCAGCGGAATGAATGAGGGGAGAGACACCGATGGTAGCACTGGTCAAAGAAGCTGAGGCTCTCCATTATGTTCATAACGTCACTCTATGTGGGATTTGCATGTAGTTATAGTAATTATAGTCATGCATGTGTAGAGACAGCTAAATGTGCATATTCTACTGTGCTCATTACACTGACATTTGGACAAGATAATGACTAATGATTAATAATGATAATGATATGTTCATTCTTTGACAGCTTCTTGTCAGCAGCAGCCCGTCCTCGCTTTAAAAAAACACTTCAAAACACTTCTTTATCTGTACTTGACTGAGCCTGTGTGGTGTTTTGTCGAAACAGTAGGACGGCAGCGATTGTGCCAAACTCTTCCCGTCATACTGTACATCCACACACACAGGCAGGATGTGAAATATACAGAGTTGTGGTGTAACTGTGCACCCTGTCTTTTGCCTGGGAGCACAGACATGCAGGTTGAGACAGACCTCTGTGTGGCAACAACCAGGCTGTCTCCTCCTGTTACGTCGTTTAATTCATAATCAAGTGTGTTCTAATATTACTGATGAAAGAATGAGATATACATGCTTATAGCAGAAGAGAGGAGATAATGTAATCTCTATCTTACAATTGAAAAATTGAATTCCTAAGCAATCAAACACATCCTTGCAGTACCGATTTCAGTACACTCTGAGTAGGCTTTTCGGCGGTATCTGTTTTTTCAAACCTTCATACCTTCCTGACATTTCACCGAGGTATGATATATGATAATATTTGACGGCCCGGGGGTGGGGAGGGGGGGGGGAACTCACAGGAGCAGCTTGTCACTAAAATGAGAATAGCTGGTCCACCTAAGAGCCTGAGCCGATGTTGTGGCTACCGTCGGGGATAACCCCCTTCACTTTAATCAAGAAATACACGGTATAGTTGTAGCATTTATTCACCAACAAATTACCTAGACTGTACACACACTGCACCGCTACGTTCACAGCTATAATACCATACTCCCTCTGTCTCATCTCTGACGTTATCGACACATCAGTGGGCTGAACGGAGAGGATGTGCCAGCGGTGGAGGTGGCAGACTGGCAGTTGAATTCAATCATGTGCATAAACTGCTTTTGTAGTTTGAAGAAAACGAAACCCAAAACACCAGTCGCCATAGAAAGCGAAGCATCTGTATTTATGACGGCATTGAAAATCCAATCCTCAAGTCAAATGGGCCTTTCACACAGAATGCGGTTTGCGCTGCGCTCACCATTGGGTTGCGCGCTCTGCACCTCTCTGCTCTGCTCGCGGCTACGACTCTATTTAGTTCTATTTAGCTCATAGCAGCAGCGGAGGTAGCCGGTAACCTGCTGCCACCGGTTCAAAATACGGAACGCCAAAACCGCTGGGTGGTGGCCACGAAAGCAACTACTCTCCATCTGAAAGCGCCTTAAACATCAGAGTCTAAGGCCAATCCCAACTCCATCCACATTTCACTGCTTTGCTTGTTCAGCACAATCTATATCATGATGAATGAATGAAATACCGGACATCACTTCATCACATTGACACAGAAACCTTGTAAATTAAAGATAGGGTCGACGATGTTGGAAAGCTAGCATCATTTGAAAGTAGCATCGCCTCAGGAGCTCCGTCTAAAGTAGTAACCGCGGCAGTGCTACTGCAGGGCTGACTTTTCTCTTCCATTCTCCAGTAAATGTGCGGCAGCGACGTGCTTTGAGTTCAGGCTGGTGCACGCCAAGGGTAGAATACGAGCAGGGAGGCATCTAATTGGTTCTTTCCAAGCGGACCACGAGGCAGTGATTGGTAGACGTATTTACAGGATTACAGCAGCTACAGATGACGGCTCTTTTCCGGTCCTTTTCAGAGCTCATCAGTAACGGATCGCTGACGGGGTGTAAAGACCATTTCAACAAATATAACAAATAGTGTATACTGGATAACATCGTCACCCCTGCCTTTAAATATTGCTGTACAGCAATCCAGGTTATTATATTTTATTTATACAGTGTATAAAAATATCAGTGGAGGCTGAGGCAGAAGAGGTTGCTCCTCCTCTATTTTTTTGATAAGTAAGAAGGAGATCAAAAATATGAGAAAGAACAATTGGTTGAAATTTCTTAAACGCATTAACACAACTTTTAAAATTTTTAATTAACCTCTAAAAAAATGTGTCGGGCCCAGCCCCTATTTGATCTTTCGAATGTTGTAGCGGGCTCAGCGTAGCGTTTTAAAGCTAGAGTGAAGATACTGGCATCATATGAAACTATCCAATCCATCGGTACCAACCATTTCATACTAGCTTGTCGTGAAGAAGGCTAAATAACGCTCCAAACTCGCGCTAAGTTTTGGTGAGGAAAAACTGTTATGGCCATTTTCAAAGGGGTCCCTTGAGAATGAAAATGGGTTCTACGGGTACCCATGAGTTTCCCCTTTACAGACATGCCCACTTTATGATAATCACATGCAGTTTGGGGCAAGTCATAGTCAAGTCAGCACACTGACAGCTGTTGGGCTTGATTTTGCCATGTTATGATTTGAGTATATTACTAACACATACATTTGCATAAATCAGCATATTTGCCCACTCACACCATGTTAATAAGAGTATTAAATACTTGACGAATCTCCCTTAAAGGTACATTTTGAACAGATAAAAAATGTGCGATTAATTTGCCATTAATTGCGATTAACTATGAACAATCATGACTGTAACTGTAACAGACCCATTGTGGAATCTAAATAGTCCGTACGCTGAGAGCCTGCTTGTGTTCGGGATGTCGTACAAGATCAAATGTAATCTTACGTTTTCAGAAACAAGATAAAAGTGAGAGAGTGACCACGGGGGCGACGGGCAGAGAGGAATGTTGTGCCCGGGAGTGAGATAACGGAGAGTTTGTAGCCACTCCGCTGGGTCAAAATGGATCACTTCCTGCCAGCTCATTATCATTAGCATAACTTCCTGTCTGCACAGGCGATAGGGGGACTGGTCAAGTGGATACTGAGGATTAGCAGAGTGCGCATTCCCATTCAGTACAGTGGTATTCAGGCTATTGCATTACATCAGAGTTGGAAACATGCCCCAACACCCCATGCCTCATGTTCAGACTGAACAAGCAGAAATAAAGCGACGTATTCTGTAACTTTTTCTCACAAAGATCTGCAGTTAAGTGAGATATTTCAATAAATTGGCCCCTTGCATATAAACAGCAATGACACCATATCCTGTAATGTGATAACGTTCTGATGATGACAGCGGTTTGTGCTTTGCTCACTGTCATTATGTTACAAGGTTTTACCTACAAACAGACCCAGGCCAGGAGCCTGTGCCAGAAACACGTCTGTTGGGGATCTACTTTTCCAGACCTGAATCATTTTTTGCCGTGCCACGAACTATCAATTACTCAGAAACCCAAACTCTGCTCTTGTGGTTGATCGTAACTCTCTCAGATGTTTCCAGGAAACAAACAGTTGATCAAAGCCGCCTGGTATTTACTAACCCCCCCTCATTCATCATTTTATGGGATGCTCATGTCCTCCTCTCACCTCCTCAGTCTCTGCTTTAGCCTGTCCCTATACTTGCCACTCCTGGTTTTTCCTCATTTTTCTTTCGTTGCCTATCCCTTCAACATTTTTCTAATTTTTCACCGATGTCACCACTCAAAATGAACATATCTCAGCCCATCCTCAGCGGGTGCTGTTGTCAGTGCGGCCTTTAAAAATGTCCCACACAGCACTTTTCCCTGCCTTTTTTTTCTTCTCCTCTTTTCTTCCTCGGCACTCCACCCCCTTTCCCTTCCCCTCCCCTGTGCTGTCCTCCCTCCGTCTGTAACCAGAGCCCAGGGAATGGGAGGGCTGCCAGGATCCAGTTTGCTTCTGCCCTTTTAAGGCTAAAAAACCAGGAGGAACTTTTTCCAGCGGAGGGAGTTGAAGAGATGGAGCGGGGAGGGAGGGAGGGAGGGAGGGAGGTTGACTGGAAGGAGTAGAAAGGAAGAGGAGGAAGTGTAGTAGTTCCAGTGTGGCTTGTTGCATGGAGTTAGAAGGGAGGGAGGAGGGAAAGAAGAGAGTGAGAGAGAGAGAGAGCTCCAGGTCAATGATTCTGCAGCTTTTTGGATGTTTGAGGCTGAATTCATGTCACAGTTGAACAGCAAATGTTTTTGCTTCTTCTTCATGGGTTGTACTTAAGTTTCATGTCTTATAGTTCTTATAGGGACATAATAATGTACCATGCTCTGTGTGATAAGTGTGGAATGTGTGACATTTCCTCAGAGTGTTCTGTCTGACCGGGCTTTGGTCACTCCAGCCACTCCCTCTTTTCCAGCCATGACTTGTTTTGTGTGTCTGTGTGCAAGTATTATATATTATATTGACATATAGAATGGCAGTGGTTGGTTGGTTCGGCTCCATCAAAATTAATTCCATCACAATTGCTAGTTAGCTCTCCACAGTTGTAATCAGTAATATGGTTTAATCCGACACTTAATGGAATGTAATTTATAAAAATGTACTAACTTCAAGAAATTATTATGCTTGCTTTTTTAAAATATCAATCATTAAAATATATTTTATTTTAGGTAACATTTCAGGATACAGTTGCACATTTTTATTAGAATACATATTATAGCCAGACTGAAGCAATATTGATACTTTAGAGTTTTAAAAATCCAATAATGATTTACCAGCCAGTAGTATTTTGAAGGCAGTAGAATTCACAACACTAAACACTTAATCTACTCTGATGTTTCTAAATGACATACAGTATTAGCATTTCTGCACCGCAATTTCTTGTTACTTACTGGTTGACATCTACACGGACACAGATGTATCTGTGATAATCAAATCTATCTGTCTAGTTCCTGAATACATACATAGAGTAAAGGCCCAGTCAAGCGTGGGCATGTATTGGTGGATAGATGTTTCTCCTGACAGTCCTGCGATTATTGTTTTTCTATTGTTATACATCATACATGAATTAAAAAAAAAAAAAAGGATACTATGAGCAATGGACAGAGAAGGGAGAAACCTCAGGACCATCTAGACCAGAGGCCTGTACTACGAAGCAGGATTGGCGAGGTAACTTCAGGGTTAACTCTGGGTTTTTTCCATCCTACGAAGGCTGATCACTTCTTACCGGGATAGATCACCATGGTAACTTATGCTGAACATCGCTAAATAGCTGAATATGTTCCAGATAAGAGATCAGCTCGTATAAAAGCACCACTTACTGACCAATCAGAGCTGAGCGCGGGGATCATAAAGTAATATTACACACATATGAAGAAGTTTAAGTCATAATCCAGGCTAAATGCAACGCATTTTAAATTTACAAATGCACTGTGGGTGTTTACCACTTTGAATTATATTCAGTGATATATATTTTACTTGGTCTTGAGTCCGTTTCACACCGCCGGAGATGGGGACACAGCTGAAAGAAGGTTGAAATAGTCATACACGCCGCGCCCTTATTAACGGGCATAATGACGTATAATCCATAACGCATCTAAAAGCTATTTATATCTAGACAACTATATCTGACTTTTGAGTGTTCCGTTTAATGAGTAAGTCTGTTAATTTACGCATTCACACATCGGGAGTTTTACCAGCTGTTCTTCCTGCATTTGGCAGCTTCAACTGTGTTACTTTTAGCCTGGATTAAGTGTTTAACTTATTCGTATTTGTCTAATATAGTTTGCTCTTCCTTTATAAAATGTGCCGCTCTGCCTGTCTGTCTGCAAGTCAGTAGACTTGTTCATGGCTGTGATTGGTCAGATGCTGCAAACACCGCCCCGTTCATGTGAACGTGCTCGTAGTCAGACTGAGAAACCCTGGGTTGATTCACCGAGTTGATAACCAGCGTCGTAGGACCGCTTAGCGTGATCTTGTTTGTTAGGGTTAGTGAAGCCAGATAACGAGAAGATACCCTGGGTATGTTGAACTGGCTTTGTAGTCCAGGCCTATGCTGTGCTGTTTTGTCCTTCACCTTTACAACATCTCAGGATTAATTTGAACCAGATGTTGCGGTGCAACCTGAATATTGTGCAGAACCTTTCCTCCTGCTGTCGCTCTTCTTCTCCGCGCTCTCCCCCCTCCCTCCCTCTCCCTCCTCGAGATGCTGGGATCGGGTCAGGCTGCGGGTCAGGGGTTGCGATGATGTCATAGTGATGCCACCGTGGGGGGTGGCGATGGGGGAGAGGGGAGGGGGCTGCAGCAACGAGCCAAATAGATGAGTCATGGGAGTTTTTGGGGCATGATGGAGCATCAACCACAAACACGCACACTCTTCCATACGGTAGCCTCTGTTGACTCTGCCTCTATCTCTCTCACACACACACTCACTCAACACAAGGGGGGGGGGGTGGAGGGGGGGTATGGTATGAGTCAGCAGAGGGGGGAGTCTGATCTGCGGCAGTCTGTGTCCGTATATGGGCTCCATCAGGCTTGGTGCGCTGTGGTCTGCCGGGGAATGCTGGCAGATTCCTTGCATGTTTAGTGGCTTTGTGTGTGTGAGAGGCATGAATAAAAGAGCAACACACATACACACGCACACACATTATGAGAAAGTGTGAGTGAATTTATGTCCTAACGATACGCGTGAGGACGACAGGCTTGCCCTGTAACTGACGCCTCCTGCGTGACAGTGCTCATCACTTGCTTTAGTTACAGCATGTTGCAGGCTAAGGGCGGAGGTCAGGCCTTGCTTCGGCCATGCAAATTAAAGTTTTTCCCACTATTTTTGACTTTTTGTAGACAAATTATTATTCAATTACCTGAGAAAAATCAACATTTAAAATGATCATTAGTTGAACATGCTCTGTGGCCTTTTCTGCTCCTGTTCCGGTGATGTTCCTGCTTTAGTGTGTCTGTGCTGTGGCGTCTGACAGGCCGCTATGTGACACACCCCTCCTTCAGCTGATCTACATACCTGCTACAAGTGCCAACTTGTGGTACACACCTTCCAATTCTATAAAGCCCCTTGAGGCAAATTAATGATATGGAACTCTATAAATAAAACTGACTTGACTGGACTTTTTATCTGTCTTTAGGCAACACTTCTATCTCTTGTTCTCTCTCTTTCTGTCTCTCCTTTACAATCACTCTTTCCTGTCGCCTCTTCTTCTTCTTCTTCTTCTTCTTTCCTATCATTCCTGAGCGGACTGAGTTGGCACTCGGTTGCTATAACGATCCAGCTCACTCAAAGTTCCCATGGTGAGGGGTGTATTTTTTTTTCCACCGGGGGAGCAGCTGACATGTCATGTATCGCAGGGCTGGCAGCTCGCGAGCAACATCTCTCTGTCGGAACACGAAATTCAAAATTCAGGCGAGCAGGTTGTCTGAGCTGCAGTTCTGCATGTAGGCAAATAAATCCTCTAATTTAAAGTCATCCGATGTAATGCATGCATGTGTCTCTCTCTGTGTCTCTTTATATTCATGTCTCAACAGCCTTCGTTTTCCTGACTGGCTTGCTGCTCTCATCTTCATCATGCATGAAATTCCAACCCCCCACCCTCCTTTTTGGTTTAGACTCCCATTCATCTCGACCCTGTCCTCGAACTCTTTCAGGCCCTCCTCCTGCAGGCCTTAAGTATTCAGCCTTTTCAGTAGCCCCCCAGCCCCCAACCGCAGCACCAGCACTCTTACTTCTGCAAAACCAAATCATTCAGGACCTTATTGTTGTCGAAGTTTAGCTGCCATCAACAATTAATCCAGTCTAGACAACAACAAACAAAAACACAAATGAAGTTGACAGCGGTGTGAGCAGCTCCTGTCCACAGATGTTTGTTCTCCTCTCTGGTTTCATGCTCTCTGGAGCCCCTATCAGAGTGCTGAAATAACAGAGAACCTGCCTGGACACAGCTGCTCTCAGTAGTACACATGTCTCTATTAACAGACCTAAAACTTTAACCTCTCAGAAAGCCTCAGGCAGGCCCCAGCCTACACCCCCGATAGCCATCAGCACCACACATTGCATTTGCTCCACCCTTTCCTCAAGGATGGACCTGAGCAATCAAGCTTCCCTATCTACTGCTTCTTGTGCAACAACATGTAGTAGAGTTTATGTTGGGTGCTCTGTGTGTGTGTGTGTGTGTGTGTGTGTGTGTGTGGTTCTCGTCCTCATGCCCGGGCTAGCTTCTGGTTGCATCACTTTCTCCTTTGCTTGCAGCGGAGCGGAGTGTGTGCTCTGTCTGAACACAGACAAATACCTCAAATGTTAGAAGGACGACCAAACCTGTTATAAGATGTGCTAGTTGTGTCATTCTGTCGCAATCATGAAAGAGTTTAAATCTGTATAATGAATCATCCAAAACCATTTCACACACAACACACATATCAAAGGTTGCTCCTGAACTGATGTTTTAGCTGAATCAGTATTCAGATGAATGTCATTGAAAGCTTTATGTGATGCGGCCTGAAGCCTCATTAAAATCTGTACAAAAGGACATAAAGTGCCATGTGGGAAGTGAACCTAAACTCACTCTTTCCAGACATGGTCCATGATTTCTAGGCATGCATTCCACTCCTCCTCGAAGCCGTGGACATACATTAGATAGCAGATAACGGAGGCGTTCCTGAGGGAAATTTGGAATTTGAAGCACAGATCATTACAGATCCTCACTTCTGAAACACTGAGGTTTAAGGATCGATAAGAATCGTTGTGTTTTCGTTGCCTTAGGATGAGCCCTTTATATCTACATAGGGAGCGGGTCCTCTCTTCACGGATCCGGCTGCCATGTTTCTACAGTATAGCCTAGAACGGACAAACCAACCACGGTGTTAACTTTTCCTGCTTGGGCCGGAGTTAATGACGTTACTCGCTCCGGAGTTTGACCCCCGTCACTCCACTCAGAAACAAGACACAGGAAACCAGCGTTTATTTCTGCACAAACTGCAACTTCCACTGAACATTCACTGATTTTCTCAGAGCTAAACTAACTCTGTTTTCTGCTCTGCTAGCTCACTACACTTAGCATACGGGAGAGGTTTTCATCTGCAACCTCACCGCTAGATGTCGCTAAATCCTAGAGCAAAGATCAAACTCTATAGTCAACTGTTTCTCGTGCAGGTTTGTTCTATTTTGAAGAAGGTCTGCGTCTTAAAATCATCTCTGGAAATGTTCAAATGACCTTCAGCCGTCGATGCATCAGCCTCCTTTTTTTTAATTGTACTGAAACACTTCTAAATAACTGCTGTGATTTGGATGCCAGCTTTTCAAGTTTGTATGACTGTTTTAAGCATGATGGTAACATGACATCAAATCTGCCCCCCGCCCCCTCTCTTCTTCTGGACTCCAGACTCTAAAGCCATTGTGGATGGGAACCTGAAGCTGATCCTGGGTCTGATATGGACCTTGATTCTTCACTACTCCATCTCCATGCCCATGTGGGATGAGGACGAGGAGGGAGATGACGGCAAGCAGCAGAAGACGCCCAAGCAGAGGCTGCTGGGATGGATCCAGAACAAACTGCCCGAGCTTCCCATCACCAACTTCCACAGAGATTGGCAGACCGGCCGGGCCCTGGGTGCCCTGGTCGACAGCTGTGCTCCAGGTGAGGGAAAGTGTGTGTGTGTGTGTGTGATTGTGAGGAGAAGGACCAGAGTGTGTGTCTGAAATGAACACCAGCCGAGTACGAAGTGCTAGAAACCTTTATGGCCCTGTTCAGACCTGGTATTAGCATGCGTCCTCAGTGATCGGATCACAATTGGACAGCTCTAAGTACAGGTGTGAACGCACTCTAGACGCATTGAGATCTGATCTTTCAGACTACATTCAGAGGTGGTCTGGACCGCATATGGCCACATTCTTTTAGCAGTGTGTACGCAAATGTGTCCTGGGCCACATTAAGGACCGCCTACTTAACTGACGTCTCGCTGGGATCCACGGGGTCTCACTGCGCTCCTCAGGTGAATGGACAGGTGCTCGTCTGACTCACTGCATGGAAACGTCCTCTGTGCTCTACTGTATCCTGTCGGTACAACTGCTTTTGTATTTAAATGTATCTTGTGTTTGTGTTTTTGTTCCGGTGTTTTGCACGGAGCTGACACCACCCGCCCGCCCTCTCTTAATAAGCTGTACCCAAATTCACGAATACGTGATATTACTACTGACATTCATGTAATATTACGTCTAGGGATGTCACAAGAACCGATACTTCGTCACCAATTCGATGCCAAAATTCTAAAAACGTGACGGTACTCTTTTTCTACAGTACCGACGGTACCGTACGATGCCTGTAATGGTCGTTGGTAGGGATGTGACGGTGAGGAAAATTTTCCCACCGGTTAATAAACTTGTGACAACACCGGTGTTGCCGATTACACCGGACATTTTACAAGAAAGATTACGGTCAATATGTGCAGTGCGCTGACTCTGATCTGTAACGTCGGGTGGCGGTGTGTCTGGCCTCTCCGGTAGCGCTTTTGCTGCGGGGGTCTACCTGGCGCCAATGCTCCGTGCCCACCGGCTGTGACAGCTCTATCCGTCTCACGGCGTGGTATCAAATTGGGCATCAAGAATCGTGATTCTAGATTTCTGGTATCGTGACATCCTTAATTATGTCGCAACGTCTGCCGTATTAGCCGTGTGTTTACTGCGTGCTTATTTGCATATAGTGCGGGGAAGTGACATCGGATCACAAGTGGCCACTCAAAACGCATGTGGAGACACATTCTAATGCCAGGTGTGAACAGACGTACTTAAAGCTGACCACTTGTGTTCGGATCACTCGGGACGCGTGTTAATGCCAGGTCTGAACGGGGCCTATATGTGTGAAGGATCAGAGCTCAGTCAGGGTCACCTGAAACACTGGCCCGCAGCTTTTTGAAGTGATAATATTTGAATTCCTCAGTTTTATTTTGCCTCTTAGCATCATAACTGTCTGCATACAACAGTGATTGACAGCTGCAGATCCGAGGTCAGGTCAGGGGAAGCATTAGTGCGCAATTCTCATCTGTGCGAGAGTAAAGAAAACTGAGGGCAGGGGTGATGAGTGGAGAGGAGGGGCAGCGCTGAACCTTCCCATTATGGTCCTGTTAAATTAGGAAAGTGAGTAGGTGAAGGAAAGTGAGGCATAAAGGAGGTTTCTGTTTACATGCTCAGGATGTTTAGCATACCTGTGGGTCACCAACAGCCCTGAGCCGCAGATAAGGATTCAACAAAAGCTTTTATTTCCCTGCAGCCAAAGATTTCCAACTTGTGTCCAATAATAACAAGTAACAAGTCCGTTATGGACAAGTAGAATAAAAAAAACAACTGCTGACACACTTCGCCAGGTTATGCGTTTGAGATAACTGAAGGAACGTCATAACATCCAGTAGATGAATTCAAGGGCAGACATCTTGAAGAGCCACAGAGACCGTATGATGACCCTTAACATAAATACTGCTGCCTTCAAATGAAGATCAGGCGTGTTTTACATTCTCCCCGTTATCTGCTGGATGGCGTCAAGGCTGCAACTCTGGAGTCAACATGTTGGCTGTAACACAAGAAGTTCTCAGTATCTCCATTACTCTAACAGAAATACTTCTTCACTATATTATACTGAGGGAACTTCACTTCCTGACCCCCCTTTCAACTGTGAAACATATGAACAGTAATAATCAAAGTGTATATTGTTTTTAATTGCATGGTAATGTTACAAAAACAGCTTTAAATACAATGTTTGGATAGAATAGCCTGTCCGATTGTCATTATAATCTCATTATATTGTCATGATATGTTTTCTGTGAATCCAACTCGCCTCCTTTCTTTCCTGCAGGTCTGTGTCCTGACTGGGATCAGTGGGATCAAACCAAACCAGTGGACAACGCCCGTGAGGCCATGCAGCAAGCCGACGACTGGCTGGGCATCCCTCAGGTAAAATGAATACCATTACAAGAAATAACACATTCTTACTCTTACTAACCGTAGGAGCAATTTTGCATTTTAATATTCTTTATTAGTCTTTATTGTGTAGCTATTTGGTCTATTTGCGTCTTACTTAATGACATTACATTTTATTTGTATTTACTTATAATGCACCTCCATCAGGACTGACTGCTGACTCTTTAGGACTCTGTTAGTAGCTGCAGGTGCAGATTGGTGCCACTGTTTTCGGACCAAGTTGTGGACTGTGTGTGTGGATAATTTTATGGACTTGGGATCCAACGAGGGATCCCAAAAACTACAGTAAAGTCAGTTTTGCTACAGAAAAAGAATCTAAATAAGCTTAAAGCTTCAGTAGGCAACAATTATTTGGCGTCATTGGGCAAAAACTCCATAATAACCTTTCAGCATATTGTAATTAAAGTGTTCTGATAGAAAACTAGACTTCTGTACCTCCTCATGGCTCTGTTTTCAGGCTTTAAAAAATCTAGTCTGTGACGGGAGACTTTGACCAATCACAGGTCATTTCAGAGAGAGAGAGCGTTCCTATTGGCTGTGCTCCGGCTGGTGGGCGGTGCTTGGTATTTTTATTATTATTACACTACAAGATGTTTCTGAAATCATTTTAGGAGAGAAATAGGCATTACAGTAACAGAATATTGATTCATATTTGATCAGCACTGCCTAGTTTGACCCTTTCATCGGAGTTTGTGAGTGATTGACAGCTGGCTCTCATAGACGGCAGCTGGACGGCAGAATCCAGATCAGCTCTGATTGGTTGTTTTCCTCCGGTCTGTGAAATCTTGCAGATGCTATTAGGAGTACCAGAGGACACAGAGGCACATAATTAATTAAAGGATAAGGCTAGTGATATTCTATATTGTTAACAAATCTCATGAAAAGACCAAAACCAACAATGTGTCAGTCCGTCTCCCGATACTTTCTGACTTCTCTAACGTCGGCTGCACTCAATCTTTAAGGAAAAGGGTCACAAATATATAGTTTTTACAGTTGTCAGGTCTTACAGCTGGGCGCTGTAGCTTTTAGTAGAGATGTCCCGAGCTGATCCTGAGGATTCAGGCACATTTTAATGGATTGGTCTGGGCTAAAATAATTACAGCGCCCCGCCACATTACCACAACATCCTGGGTTCGATTTCAGCCCCTTCTTTCTACCCCATTTCTACTTTGTCCTCTGTCAAATAAAGGTAAAAAAATGCCCCAAAAATAATCTTAAAAAAGGCCAGCTCATTCTTTAGCAGAATCTGGTTTACATACTGCAGCAATGTCTCACTTAGACATCATGTAGAGAATCAACACAACCTCAACTCAAACATTTAATCCCTTTTACGGTTTGTACAGAATGAAAAGTTCCACATTTAACAGGGAGATTGAAAATGAAATGTAGTTTTTACTGTGCTGCTTCTCGGGTTGGGTCGCTCTGGGGTTGTGTTGGCATGATTGGCACAGTGCTGGCAGCCGGGGCAGCATAGCGTGCTGACAGACGGCTCTGTGGTCGCTGCCGTTTCCGCCTTCGGCTCTGTTTCTACTAAGAAACTGGCTTTGTCCCGTCCCCTGCTGTCTCTGTGGGTTGTAAAATCAGACAATGCAAACTGTCTGTATGAGTGTGTGCCTACTGGTTAGCGTGAGAGTCTGTCTCAGGTACTTTCTGAGCCCAGGAAGAGGTTGGTATGTGGTTTTGATCACTAAATCACAACACTGCTCAGTTGAGTATTGTGGGTAACATAGTCTCCATGGCAACTAATCGAGCTCTGCGTCAGGCTGTACAGCTTCTCTTCCATCAGCAAATAATATGCTAACAAGGAAAAAACATTTTCCTGCTTGTCCTCTTAGGTGATCACCCCTGAAGAGATCGTTGACCCCAATGTGGACGAACATTCAGTCATGACCTACCTGTCCCAGTTCCCCAAGGCTAAACTGAAGCCTGGCGCACCTCTACGACCCAAACTCAACCCCAAGAAGGCTCGCGCCTATGGGCCAGGTACACACACACACACGCACACACACACACGCACACACAGTTGCATTGAGCTGAGCAGCTGGATCTGTTTAGAGCAGGGAGGATTTACATGTTTATTATAGCCATGGACCCAAAAACTGAGAGCGAGTCCAAGAGGTTGGACTCAGGCAGTTGGAAGGAATGTAGGGCGTTTTCACATTAGGTATGACTGATCCGTACCATGCCCCAAGTACGACTGCCCCCCCCCACCCCCCTCCAATCAGCTTTCACATTAGTAAAGTTGTTCCGTACCCGAGAGTACACTAGTGTCATCATCCACGTGTGCTTGTTTATGTTGAGATCAGCTGTTCTAGCGGCGGAGCGTCATAGAACGCTTCATTCAAACTGGACAGAAACATAATAAAACTCGCCAATACCGTCGTTGTTAGTCTTTCCAACAACTTCACCAACTCTGGTTTGGCCGAAATAAACTCTTATTTCACAGAGTTTGATGTGAAAAAAGGTCGTTCTTCACAGACGGACCATTATATTAGCTAAATAAAATAACAAACATCACTCAACCCCATCAACGGCTATTGTTTATATTTTAAGGAACCTCTCACCTGCCTTCCTGCTGTATCATCCACGGCCGTGCAGCTCAGACGATGACATCGGCGCAGATACAGACATAGATATGAAACTGTTTTATGTATACAGATTTCGGATGAAGACCGGTGGCGTTGAAAAAAGCCTGACCTTTCACAACTACTCGCTAACTGCTAACATTACTCGCATTAACTGGTGGTCCACTTCCGTGTTTTGGTACGGTTGGCTTTCACACCTGATGCAAACCGTACCCGAGTCCACCTGAACTGTACTCCAGACCACATTTTATCAAGTGGACTCGGGGCACGGATCGACAAACCGTGCCCCGAGTACGGTTCGGAGGGTTCACACTAATGAAATGAACTAGACTTTGGGGACAAGTGTACTCGGATCCGGGCCTGGGTCCCAGATGTGAAAGCACCCTTAATCTCCTCCATTTGCTGTAGATTGTTCTGGATAGTGCATTACATGTGACATAAATGTTAGCTAGCATGCATTGAGTATGTATCTACAGCCCTTTCTGTGTCAGTCCAGGATCACACATCTTAATGTACTATACTGTCCCAACCGTCCTCTCTGAAGGTGTCGAACCAGTCGGTAATGTTGTGATGAAGAAGGCTCTGTTCACCGTCGAGACCATCAGTGCAGGAATGGGAGAGGTGCTGGTTTACGTGGAGGACCCTGCAGGACACAGAGAGGAGGTGAGACACTTGGGGTGTTTGGTATGACGACATATTAGGGCCATTGTAGGTTAAAAAAAAAGGGGAAGGGGGGGAATATTTCAGAATTTCCTAAGATTAAAGTCAAGTATGTTTTTTTTTTGTCAATGTTTGGATCAACCTTATCACATCACAGACGCCGCCGGTAAACAGGGAATACCGCACGCACAGTGAGGAGGTGACATCCTCTGTATCCATCTGTCCATTGCGTTGTAGTTCCTGATGCACAAAAGCTCTCACCTCATCCAAATCAGTATCCCCTGAAAGCATAATCCACGGCAAGCGGCAGCGTCTGTGGTGTGACGAGGTTGATCCAACCCTGTTTAAGTGAAGCAATACGGTCCCACTCTTTTCTGAATTTTTGTCTTGTAAATGTGTGACTTTAATCTCGGAAATTCTGAGTTTTGGCAGCTTCGTAATAAATTTTTTACCTAAAATGGCCCGAATGTGCCGTTGTAGTTTGGTTCTTGTGAGACTTGTGAGACTTTTTGGTCATCATGGCATACTGTTTAACGTTTTTTTAACAATTTCCTTCAGGCTAAGGTGACAGCCAACAATGATAAGAACCGCACCTACTCTGTCTTCTACATCCCTAAAGTCACAGGCATGCACAAGGTAAGCTAAGAGCTCTTTTTAATGCATAAGATTGATCTTATAAGACGTGATATGACTCTTTAAGGGGTTGTACAGACCTATATATATATA
>CAKAOI010028501.1:0-55795 GCA_916701655.1 Sebastiscus albofasciatus
TTGTTAGTATTTATTTGTTGTTTTACTAATAAGAAGTATTGTTTGATTTATTATTCTAGATGTTTACCTTATTTAGACTAAATTTTTGATAGTGTTTTCTTTTGCTACGTATTTGTTTAGTTTAATTATTTTCTTGTTCAGTAACCTATATTAATTTTTGGGTTTTTTTGCGTAATTAGTATTGTGTTTTCTTTTGTTTATGAATTGGGTAAAACTGTGGGCACCCATGGTTATATAGGTAGCCAGGCAGTGAAAATGTTTGTTGTCAAATGTTTGTGAACAATGATCTGTTTCTCGAACAAAAATATGCATACAAAAAAAAAGATGAAATAGAATACATGGAATGCATGCCATAAGATGAAAAATAAAACCCACTGAATGATAATAATATTATTAAAATCAGTACCCATATTTGCAGCCTGCACACATACAACAATAAACACAGCAGCAGTATCAAAAGGACTGCATTCCCTTCTTTTCTACATCAGTGGTGGAGATTTTAATTTTTAAGACTCAGAAAAACTGAGAAAGCCTTGAGCGCACTCTCTATCAACCATCAGACAACGGTTTGCAAACACGTTATCCAGTTATGACTTGTTGCTGTGAGCTTGTTTTGGAGTCTACTTTGTGCTCTCTAGTGCTCGAAAGGCATTTACTAGAACTGAGAATAATGTCTTGTGGTTAAGAAACTATTTTAATAGGATCGATTTGGTTTCATTTCACTTACAAAAATACTTGTGTCCAATGTTAAAGATGCTCTATATGATATCCAGAGCATTAATATAAAGCAGCAAACAACCATTTGCTATGTAAAGATATACAGTAGTGGAGTAATGTCTACTTGGCCGTCGCACTGAGCTCATGTGGCGGTTACAGCTGATAACGCCATCCAGGAAACGGCGGTACTACAACTTCCGCGTCCGTCACGTTATGCCATTGGACCCAAAAATACTTTTTTTCCCCATAGACTTACATTGAGAAAGAGACGTCCCTAAATCAGCGGATCATTTTTTTTTAGGTAAATCAACTTCCCAGTATGAACACTCTAATAGCCTTTATTTAAATCATTAGGTCCTAAAAGTTGTAAAATGCACTAATAGCTGAATCCAGAGTTATTTCCCTTCCTCCGTTCAAGTGAATGAGACCCAGACCGAGGCTGGAGCGAGGGCTGGGAGGCGGGGTTAAAGGAAACACTACTGCGCCAGCTCTATGGGCCCAATGGATGCGGAAGATCGCTAAATGATCCGAGTACTTTATCACTCAGCAGTCGAGCCATTTTGGTTTCTTGCGCCACTGAGCAACTCTCATTGGAATGAACGGGAGCCCGCCACCAACGCAGTATCCAGTTCTCTTTATACATCCATGGCTGGCTCAGCCGTCGCCATGTTGAGAGTCATGAGGAGGCAATAGAAATGCTCCAAATCTCACATTTAGCTCCTTTAAGCCCCTAAATTGTGACCAGTGAGTTGTACATCAGACCAGACATGCTGGATCATTAGCTGGTGTTATATTTACCATGTTCACCATCTTACTTTAGCATGTTAGCATGGTAACATTTGTCAATTAGCACTAAAAAACAAAGTACAATTGAGACTAATGGGAATGCCATTAGTTTTGCAGGTATTTGGTCATAAACTAAAGTATTGGACAAATTAAAATTGTGACCTGATGATGACACTATATATAAAGTTCAGGGATCAACATACAATACTGTGCATACAATGCATGCCAGCAGTGATGTCAAGAGGGACAGACCTGCAGCCTTCGACCTGCAGTCGGAGCTCTGGCAGGAGGTGAAGAGCTCCATGCCTGACGGCAGCAGCAGCTCCTCGTCCTCTGGCCAGGAGCAGAGCATCACCTCCCTGCTCCACCAGTCCCCGCTGGGAGCCAACACCGACACCACACTGCTGGAGGGCCAGGCCACATTTCTGGGCCCGCTGTAGGGAAGGGAGGCACGGGAGAACCAGGACTATACACGGGGCAGACTGTCTGACCCTGCTGCCATAAAATTAGAGCTTTTCTAAAGGGGACTCTGGTGCTCAGAAACACTTCCGCTTTTGTCCACGGGGGCTGCCAAAGTGAACACAGAAGCTTTAAAATGGACATTAAATATATGCTGATAACAGCGCGGTGTTTGTATATGGTCGTTATTCGTTTTATTACATTATTAGTGCATAGTATTATTCCATCATCCACTCAGTTTCACCTCATTTGACATTATAATATTTGATATTCAATAGTGCGGTGATATCATCCAACTCCATTAACACATTTGACATTTGCAGCCCATTATGAGACACATTTTATTGCATTTTGACAAGGTTAACAGCCCTTATAACTTAACCAGTCACTACATTGCTATTGTATGCTACAGTAAATTACTGTATGTGTCTGACAAAGTCTCTCTCTCTCTGACTTTAGTGTCAGGAGCCAAGGGCAGCGGGAGAGAGGAGCGGGGGCGAGGGGGGAGGAGACGGTGGGAGGGCTGTCTTTGACAGGTGGACGAATGACGACGATAGCTACCTGTATCTGAGAGCTTTTTTGCACTTTGATCCGTGGCAGATGACTGATTTATCAACAGACAGACAGATGTTATCATCAACGGGAGATACGGGTGACAAATGGCAGTCTGGGAGACGGGATGTGGGTGGGGGGGCGGAGGAGGTCGGGTAGGGAGCGGCACGTGGAGGATGCAGGCAGGGAAGGAAAGGAAAGTGAGGTGATGTGGGAAGAAAGTGGGAGAAGTTTCAACGGATAGACGGATTGATAAATGGCTGAACACGCGTATACTATATAGGCAGACTGATAATTTAAGTCGGGAAAGGAATTGACAGGGAGAAAGAGGAGGAAGAGAGATGCTATGCTCAGTAAACTGTGATAACTGGCAGGATGAGAGAGATGTTGTTCTGCCTCCAAATTACTGACTGCAGCGTGTAAACATGATGCTGGGCAGAAACGGAGCTGCTGCCGCATTGATCAACGAGGAAATAAATCATGAGGTGAAGCCAAGAGAATAACCAAGTGCTTTCACCAGTCAAGGCCAGCCCCTTGCAGCAGCTACAAGTGTGTCTGAAAATGTGTAAAGCAGGTGTTCACGTGGTGCGTCTGATTCTGCACAAACCAGCGATGCGTTTACGCTGAGAAGTAACCACAAAACCAACCTCAGTGTGTTTCAGCTGCTGCTGTCTTCTGAAGCCCGAGGCACAGCTCGGCGCTTGTGAGCATCATAAAATGCAACAAGTCGAGCCGGACACGCGCGCGCACACACACACACACACACACACACACACACACACCCAACCCTAGTTGCTATGGAAACAGGGCCCTCAAAAAGGCTCAAAGAGTTTTGAAGGATGCAAAAAAAATGTGCTGTGAGAGGCTCTGACTCGCAGGAAAATAGCTAGTATTAGAAAATAAAAACGTAAGCACTTTTTTTTTATATTGACACCATCAACAAGTCATGAATAAGTTTATTTGATTTATCTGTAAGTTATAGGGCTTTGTAACATCTGTGCATTCGCTATTTCAGCTTTTTCAGTTTTCGGCTTTTTCTTCGGTGCTCTGAAGATCGCTTGGTATGCAGCACGGCGGCTTGGCCCACTTTGTTCGTTCGAGCGGCATAAAACACATTTGACTCGACAAAAGACATTAAAATAGATGTCTAATCCTTGACTAATTCGAACCAAATCCTTTTGTTCGTGTCCTGTCACATCATGAGCGCAGAGAGAGGCATGTTCACACACACACACACACACACACACTGAGAGGAGAGTGTGGTATCTTATTCCAGGCTTTCAGACGGACCATTGTTATTTAGAGAGCCCCCACCACCGGCCAAACCACCCACACACACACACACACACACACACACCAATCATCCAACTCCCACCCTGCCGCCTACCATCCTACCCACACCACCACCACACACACACACACACACATATGAATGTATCCTCCAAAAATTGGACTCCTGACAAGGTGGGAAAGCCTCCAAAACGGCATTTAGACATGAAACTCTCCACTGAAACCCAGACTAATGAAATCCTTCTCACAGTTAGCAGCTTCTTAAGGAACGGTGATCCACAAAAGTATCCAACGACAGGGGGAAATCTCGACACACAGGCACACACACACTAACACTCATAGCTCACCCGTCATGCTCTGCTATTTGACACTTGCCAGGACCGCCTCTTGGTGTCGTGCCAGCCGGATTCCCTCTCGCTCTGGCAGCCAAACAAATTAGCGAAGGCGACTTGACCCCTGTTCAAAGAGAGGGCATCGCCGGGAAATTGGAATTCGAGACCCGATTAGAGACTCCGAGCACCGTCCACGGGCGCGTGTCACCGATACGCCACGCCGCCCTTCTGCGTGTGGCCGGGGCCTGTAATTAACACGCAGCACCGATGCTCGGCGGTGACAAGCGGGGACAAGGGTGTGTGGATTCATTTTACCCACGAGTGCATGAATATGCAGTGTTTGCATGCAAATGGGGGCCTTTTGTATTCAAGGCGTTAATTACTCCCTCTTTTGGTTTGATGGCTTCCAGAAATGCAGCACAAAAAGGTAGTGAAACTCAGAGTGCCATTAAAGCTGCAGTGGGTAGAAATGGAGCAAATCTGATTAAAAAAAGTTATTTTTTATAAAACGGTCCCTATATCCTGACAGTAGTGCATGAGACAGGTAACCTGAAAAAACATCATGTGCCTCTGTGTCCTCTGGTGCTCCTAACAGCATCTGCAAGATTTCACAGACTGGAGGAAAACAACAAATCAGAGCCGAGCTGGAGCCTTGCCGTCTCTGAGCAGCTGTCAATCACTCGTGAACGCCGATCAAACTAAGCCGCGCTGATCAAATATGAATCAATATTCTGTTACTGTAATGACTATTTCTCACCTCAAATGTTTTCAGAAACATCTTGTAGTGTACTGTTTAGCTGTAACATGAGAATGTTTGTGACCTGGCTTACAAGATGTTTCTGAAAACATCTGAGGTGAGAAATAGTCATTATAGTAACAGAATATTGATTCATATTTGATCAGTGCTGCCTAGTTTGACCGTTTCATCGGAGTTTGTGAGTGAATGAACAGCCAATAGGAACGCTCTCTCTCTGAAATTACTTGTGATTTTTTAAAGCCTGAAAACAGAGCCATGAGGAGGTGCAGAAGTCTAATTATCTCTCAGAACACTTGAATTACAATATGCTGAAAGGTTATTATGGAATTTTTTGCACAATGATGATGCCTCAAATGTTTTCAGAAACATCTTGTAGTGTACCGTTTATCTGTTCAATGAGAAAGTTCAGTCCTGCTGGTGGGCGGTGCTTGGTATTTTCCTCAACTGGTTTCAACTTTCTCATGTTACAGCTAAACAGTACACCAAAAGATGTTTCTGAGAACATTTGAGGAGAGAAATAGGCATTACAGTAACAGATTATTGATTCATATTTGATCAGCGCTGCCTAGTTTGACTGTTTGATCAGAGTTTGTGAGTGATTGACAGCTGCTCAGAGACGACAGGCTCCAGCTCGGCTCTGATTGGTTGTTTTCCTCCGGTCTGTGAAATCTTGCAGATACCATTAGGAGCACCGGAGGACACAGAGGCACATGATTTTTTTCAGATTACCTGTCTCATGCACTACTGTCAGGATATAGTGACCGTTTCATAACAATAACTTTGCTCCATTTCTACACACTGCTGCTTTAATGTCTATAAGCAAGAGAAATATTTACAATGTTCTGTTCAGCTGTGTCGGAAGCTAAAGTAACAAAGTCCCTTGTTATTCCACTTGCAAAATGATCCTCGACACCGCCCAAACATGTCCACAATCCTCTTCTACCTGCTAGAAAATACACAAACTTTCCATAATGGTTTTGTCAATACATTGTTAACAGCCTGTTTGCTTTACCCTGTCGCCTTTTGCCCTTTGTTTCAGTCATTAGGCCGCATTTTGTCAATCTGCTGTCTGTTTCATCCACTTTCTCGTCTATTTTCTTGCCTCCGTCTCTCTCTCTCTCTCTCCAGAAACATTTCAGAGTACATAAACGCCGGGCCAGGAGTAAAGGTTAGCAGGGGTGTTTCTAAACCCAAACAGACAGATAGATTTGGTCTGCTTATTGAATCCATTTGTCTTTGGATTGGCACTAATGAAAGAGCTATTAGGCCGAGAACACATTAGACTCTGCATATGTGTGCGGTGTGTGTGTGTGTGTGTGTGTCTGCGAGTGTGTGATGGAAAGAGAGGCAGATCGAGAGCAATGATGGGTTACCTCTCCGTTGGCCACTAAAGGCCAGTAGTCTTTAAAAGAGAATATTAGTCCCTTCTACTGTAGACCTCTCCTTAGCAGTCCTCCGGGTGCTATTAGGACTGACTGCATCACTTAAATGCTTCCTTCCTTACACACTCGGCATGACTCATCTTCACAGATGGGTGAAAGATGTGAGGAAGGGTCAGGTCTGTTTGTGGACCTGCACTAATTACGGTATTTAGGTTGTAGTATGAGCTGTTTACTCCAGTAAAAGGAGACAGACGAGCCCAGCTGCTGTCCTGTCAGTTCAAATGAAGCTCGCTGTGCTGCTGCTTCATTCCCAGTTGACATTTAAGTACAGATGAACTGAGATTCCCTCCTTTAAAAAAAAAAAACGGCTCCTCTATTACCTCCACCTGACACAGCAAGCCTCCCTCTCTTTATCTCTGTCTGCTCCTCCCACCACCAAAGCAGCTAATTCAATAAAGCAACCATTTGTTTCTGTTCTAATCAGTATCTATCTTGCTGATGGAATAGAGGCTGACTCCGGTGATTGTTTCCTGCTGTTTTTGGGGGTTTCTTCCCCCCCCCAGGTTCAGGCTTGATGATATGCTTGGCAAATTGGAATTTGAATTAGGAATGAAAAAAAAAAAAGAGTGCCAGCTCAAGGAAAACCCATCACATCCTACTTATTGCGAAGTAACACGGATTATGTTGTCTGAAACAGCTTCAGTTAAAAGGGAAAGATTAGGTTCAGACGACCCAAAAACTTTAAAAAGTTAAAGCATGGGGTGAAGTACTGGAGAAAAGGTTTAGGTTTTTATAATGGCCATAACACACCGGGGGCATGACGAATATACAACACGAAAATGAGAAATACTCGCCTACGAATATTATATGTCAAGGGCTTTTATTGTGAAAGGTAAGAACGGAAGGAGTGGATCTCATCTGCGTTGCCTTTGTCCAGATTTAAAGGAGAAATTAAGTTGCTGTCTTGGTTCGGACTACGGAGCCTCCCTGTTGTTGTTTCATAAATATAGGCGCAACTCAACCCGTTACGCACAACATAAATAGTTGTTGCCTTTATTCGCAGTGCGAAAGCTCAGAAGAAACTTGTTCCAAAAAAAAAAAAAAACTTGCTTTTTTGCCGTGTAATATTCATGTCCTTCAGTCTGTCTTTTTAAAGTAGTAGTTCAACATTTTGGGGAATATACTTATTTGACTTCTTGCCGAAAGTTAGACGAGAAGATTGATACCACCCTCATATCTGTTTGTTCTATATGAAACTGGGGCCGGTTAGCTTAGCATAGCATAAAGACTGGAAACAAGTGAAAACAGCTAGCCTGGCTCTGTCTGAAGGCAACAAAGGGCTCGCTGCGCCCTCTCTCCCCACCGGGGGTGGCACCCTGCTCCCGGTGCGACTGTCCTCAGTGCGCCTCAACCACATCGTGCCGCCAGATCGGGGCTCGGCCTAAGTAAAAGGCGCCAGGGGTCTGCGGTGAGGTCAGCAACCCACCCGACCCGTCTTGAAACACGGACCAAGGAATCTAACGCATGCGCGAGTCAGAGGGTGCAAGGAGAACCGGCTGAGGTGGAATCACCGTAAAATGGTATCAGTACCGTTGTATTGGAGCCGTTTTGCGAGTACGAGTACATGAGCACAGTATCGGACCCAATACCAGATACAGGTACTAGATACTGGTACCGGTATTGGTGCATCCCTAGCCTAAACATAACCAAGTCCATCTTTCCTAAACCTAACTAAGTACTTTTGTTACTGAAACCTAACCAAAACGTTTTCTGTGAAGACGGAAGTTTATTTTGAGACTTTATGCATGTAACAGGCTGAAATTAAAACATGTGTCACGTGTTGCTGGACATTCATATAAATACACAAAAAAAGTACGTTGAGTTGAGTGACAAACGAGTCACGTGATAAAATAAGTCAATGTTGACATTTAGTTTCACACGGGACACGAACAGCGGCCTCCTGGGTGAAAGTCATGTGTTTGTTTGACCCATCTGCCACCCCTCGCTCCCTCCCAGCCCATGCAGACTTTCTCGCTCTTTCTATGACGCCACTTGCTCTGAGCGGCTAAGAACGGGTTTACACAGAAGTTAGTTGAAAGCCGGGTGCGTCGCATACAGGCGCTAAAAGGTGTCTCGGCGCTACGGTATCAGACGCAGAGGGGCACACTGACCAAGTGTCGGTATTTGGCGAGTTGGGAGTGAGAACGGGTTTATTATGTCACCGTCAGACTAAAATAAATTCAGTCATTTTCTCTCCTGTGATTGTAAATTACCACACAAAATTAGGCTTTAATGAGATGCCCCCTCCACCCAAAAAAAACCCCGAAAGGTTACCAAACTTTCTTGCCCTAAAAACTGCAGCCGTGCAGAGAAACGCCCTCACTGACAATACACAAGCTCATTTGATGAGCTCTATTGTCGAGGCACGACATGATTTTGTATCGTCTCGCACTTCCCTTTCGGCGATCTCGCTTCACCCATCTATTACGGCGTGTAACATCATGGACGAGCTGCTTTCTCTCCTCCCTCCCTCCACTCCCCCTTTCTACCAAAAAATGCCTCATCAAGGTCTGAGTCAATGTGAGCCTGTGAGAAATTAAATTCCCCTAATTAGGCCAGCAGATTTGCCTGCTTTATCCTTCTGCCTCCCAAACCTCCCCTCATCCAGACAAATCTCTAATTAATCGCCGCATGCGGCTGTTGACTATACTTCAGAGGCCCGGGCCTCAATGAATGGTGCAGGGATTCTCATGCTTCTTCACTCTAGAAATAGGATTCTAAAAAAAGGCTATTATAATCAGAGCTCTCCTCGTATATATATGTGTGTGTGTGTATATTCTCTTAGGGGTTACTCAGTGCTTACATCAAAGGGGAAACGGCTCCAGGCTGTAATTGAAGATGACATAGTTCTGTGAATTTAAGGAAGACATGTTGTATGAACTGTGCTTCCCTGTCTGTGTATTGTAACAGCTGTGTGGCAGACTATGTGTGTCTGAAAACATCATATATGGACAGGCGGCCATAACGAGAACGAGAGGGCAAAGATGAAGGATTTCTGCGGATTTCTTCAGCTAATTAAGGGTCTAAGTTGGCGTTCCAGCCGACTTCAGAAGTTCGTATTTCTCACAACTATGGCATCAGCGTCTCACCCTCAATCTGAGCTCATGAGTGAGAATTTTCAAGACATTCAAAGGTATTGTTTTTAGTTCCTTCCTTGCTCGTTTCTGCAATTTGGGCCCATTTTTAGATGAACTTTTGTTAAATTCTGAACCATTTGCACCAAATATTTGTGGATAAAACACTCCAGGGTGAATTCACTAAGAACAAATTGCAGCTGTCGATCATCATTTGCAACCGTCTGAAGGCCCAATTCACAAAAGATATTACACTAATGATATTACAGCACAAACATGTGTAGAAAGTTTTGCCGCTGAGTGTAATTTGCCTTTTTTTTTTGCATCTGATTATCCTGCAATTATCCATGCGGCAAAGTATAAATGCGTTTGAGGCCAATGCGTCGGTTGTGAGGGGTAGAGTCAATCTGTTCCAGACCTCCCGAAGGTATTTAAGAGAGAGGAAAGAGGCCAGGATTTGGGAAATTTTGCATCAAATGTATGCATATTACCTAATTTAAAGGTCCCATATTGCAAAAAGTAAGATTTAAATGTGTTTTATATTATAAAGCAGGTTAAAGTGCTGTATAAATACTGTGAAAGTATCGAAACACTCAATCCATGGAGAAATACACAAAAGCCCATATTCAGAAACTGTGCCTTTGGAACAAGCTGTCAGGATTTCAGTCCATTTGTGATGTCACAAATCTGCAATATAAATGGTGCCTTCAAATGGGGTCGTGTTTATCGTGTTCACAAGAAAAGAACGCCACCCCCCCACCCCCCTCGTAGTATTCATGACCTCGTAAGAGGAAAGTTTCTGGAAGCTCAGAGTTTACGAGTTGTGACGTGTTTGTTGACGTTGTTTTGACCAGTGTCGAAACAGTCACTTTAAATCTACTCCGATTCAATGTTGCAAGGCAATAAAACAAGAAAAATGAACATGAGAAATATCTCATAGCTACTGTATTTGTTTTTTTTTTATAACCAAATATTCCCACTAATGCTCCACAGATTTACTATAGTTTGAATCTGATCTACTGGGAATACGTGTATACAGGCGCAAAACAAATTCCTACCCCACAAATAAGCTCTTCTGTGTAGTAACTGTCTACATTTGGTGGCCGTGGAGCGTGTGATATAGTAGGTGTAATGCATATGAATCACACTCTCCCCAGCCAATATCCACACCCCACACACACACAGTCACCTGCTGTTTACCCCGGCGCCGCTAACGTCCCACTAAAGCTCAGTTAGAGAGCGCAATAGAGAATCCATCTCACACTCTCAGCTGGTCTGAAGCAATCAGAGTGATGGGATTCCACTGGCTGCTGGCTTTACATATTCAATCTGACTCCATCCTCTTTAGATAAACAGAGCGTCCCGGGGTCCCCAGCTGCAGTTGCACTGTGGCGACACCGTAATGAGTCGAGGTGGGCTGACAGAGATGTGGAGGGGGGACTCCATTTCTGCTGCTGCCGCGTGGGTCGAGACCCGTGTAGGTGGAGCTGCCCGCTCCAATACATGGAGTGGAGTGTGTGTGTGTACACTATATAGGAAGTGTACATGTCTGTGTAAATGACTGTGTGTACAGTATGTGAAAGTGTGTCAGTGCTTGGACAGTCCTATCCTGCTCATTTACATGGAGATGTATTTCTTCTATAATGCACTGTTCTCCTACACACACACACACACACACACACACACACACACACACACACACACACGATTCACTTCACAAACACACAGAGTTTCCCTTAGCAGTGCGATCGTCACATCTGTCAGAGGTTAATGCAATTCCTGTGAGTGTGGTGGAAAGAAGGAAACAAGGATGCATCTGCACAACGTAACACACACACTCACACACACACACAACTTCAGATGTATTGAAATTGATTTTTCCAAAAGGGGCGTCTCAGTCGGCCTCTCAGCTGCTTGACCATAATGTTCCTGCGGCTAACTGTTCATTCATGTGTGTGTGTGTGTGTGTGTGTGTGTGTGTGTGTCTGGGGCCACAGCAGCAAGATTATTTTGAAAACATTTGAGATGAGAAATAGGCATTAACATAACATAATATTGATTCATATTTGATCAGCGCTGCCGTTTGACCGTTTGGCCGTTTGGTTGTAGTTTGTGAGTGATTGACAGCCGGCTCTCATAGACAGCAGATACTGTAGCTTTGAAAAAACTCCAGAAGTGGCGTTACTTAAAGCTGAAGTAGGCAGATTGGAGCGAATATGATTAAAAAAAGTTATTTTTATAAAACTGTCGCTATATCCTGACAGTAGTGCATGAAACAGGTAACCTGAAATAAATCATGTTCCTCTGTTGTCCTCCGGTGCTCCTAACGGCATCTGCAAGATTTCACATACCGGAGGAAAACAAGCAGTCAGAGCTGATCTGAGGTCTGCTGTCCAGCTGCTGTCTATGAGAGCCAGCTGTCAATCACTCGTGAACTCCGATCAAATGGTCAAACTAGGCAGCGCTGATCAAATATGAATCAATATTCTGTTACGTTAATGCCAATTTCTCTCCTCAAATGTCTTCAGAATCATCTTGTAGTGTACTGTTTAGCTGTAGAATGAGAAAGTTTGTGACGACACTGCCATTGTGAAATCTGCTGAAGGAATGCAAAGTTATGGTCACATGACCGGAGCACAGCCAATAGGAACGCTCTCTTTCAATGAAATGACCTGTGATTGGTCAAAGTCTCCAGTCACAGGCTAGATGTTCTAAAGCCTGAAAACAGAGCCATGATGAGGTGCATAAGTCTAGTTATCTCTCAGAACACTTGAATTACAAATCGCTGAAAGGTTATTATGGAACTTTTGCCCAATGATGCCAAAAATATTCTGCCTACTGCCACTTTAAGTACGGAAGTTACGTGACAAATAAATCAACATTGACTTCTGGTTTCACACGGGACACAAACACCGGTCTCCATGTCGAAAGTCCTTTTGACCCATCCATTAACCCCGTCCTCCTCCCTACATGCCGTTTGTCGCTTTTTATACTTCCTGGTTCACAATTACTTGGATTACATATGAATTGATTTTTTGGGATATATATATATATATATATATATATATATATATGTGAATTACAGTGCATTACTTTTTGTGTATGAGAAAAGCCTGTTCTATTTCTGTGGTTTCACCGTAATAAGCTAAATCAGCATCCTTGGAGGTTTGAAGGACATCCCGAAAGCAGAACCGTCATGCAGTTTCTAACCACAAGCAGGACATTTTTTACAGTGTGGGTCAATGTGCATTTTGGGGTTAATGTTGTTTGCTTAAATATAGTCTGGATTTTTCCCATTTTGTCTCGTAATCTTCAAAGACAGGGTGAAATTTAATGAATATCAGCGTTTCCATGGTGATTTGCAAAGGAATGAAAAGGCTTGGTTGCCATGGGGTTTGAGACGTATATTGAGTTAAAAGCTCCCTAAATACACTGTCAACACACTCAGCGGTCTGCCGGGACATAACAGGGAGGATCACACACACACAGACACTCACACACACACACACTGACTGACACAGAAAGAACACCCTTAAACACAAGGGCATGTCAATCACCAGAAAAATTGAGTTTAATTATAGATTTCCAAATTAATCAACATCTGATTTGCTTTAAAGTTAGGCTTCACTTTTGTCTGTTTAAAGCTGCATGTCATGGTGAGAGGTGTCAGGACAGTGGGGAAGCTGCCAAAGAAAACCGATATGATCCGACAATTCCTTTTAACCTTTATTTAATTAGGATGAAGAACAAATTGCTTCATAGAAAGGACTTCACACAAAGATTTTTCTTCCTTTGTACAGTCTATTATTGAAAGAAACTCTCCTTTCATGCACTGACTAAGTTGAAATTTCTCCCTTTTCTTTTGTAGGACGGTCTTATTATTCTTTGCCACCAAAAACCAGAATTGAAATGCCATTTTTTTTTTTTAGGAAAACCTCACACATTCAGAGCTGTGTGTCATAGCAGATAATAAGATTTAAAAATGTATTGTACACGTGTGATGTCATTTTTAATGTGTTTAAGGTTGTATTCAACATTTAATTAAGAGCCTGGCAGCTGATTTATTATGTCAGGTCGTCCAGTATTGCCAGCAGCCTTTGATTTCCTCAGAATTTTACACTTATTTCCTGCCTCAGGTGGGCTGCTGTGTGTTTGCTCAAGGTTTTTTCCCCACTGATGTGGCTTCTTGAGCAAACAGCTCACAGTGACTTCCTAAAGGCCGGGTCAATTGTCCACCCTAATCCTCTTGATTTCAGGTAGCAAATCCACACACAGAGCTTTTGTGGTGGTTGCAGCTGCTCACCACTCCAGAGCTGCTGTACCTGTGTGACCCACAAACACTGCTGCCAAAACTTGACAAACAAACTATGGGCCTACAGCTGTGCCGGCTCTGTCGGACTCGTAAGCTCGATGATGATGCTTTGAGACAACATCAGCATACATGCTGCTTACATGCTGATATTTAGGTAGCTATAATGTTGACCCTGGTCATCACATAGCATGTTAGCATGCAGGCTGTTGCAGCTATACCTACAAAAAGTAATGCACTGTGATTCATATATATCCCACAGAATCAATTTGTACTGTATGTTATCTACATAATTGTGAACCAGGATGTATAAAAAGCGACAAACGCTGCAATGGGAGGAGGTCGGGGTGGATGGGTGGGTGAAAAAACACCAGACTTTCGCCCAGGAGACCGGTGTTTTTACCCCATGTGAAACCAGAAGTTGATTTATTTGTCACGTAACTTCCGTACTTAAGGAACGCTACTTACGGAGTTAATTTAACCCAAACCACGATCTTTTCCTAAACCTAACCAAGTAGTTTTGTTTCCTGAACCAAACCAAGTTTTTTCCTGTGAAGACAGAAATTTATTTTGAAAAGACTGGAGCTGAATGTCACGTGTCACGTGTCACGTGTTGCTGGACATTTGTAGGAAAACGAAAAAATGAAGAATAACTTTTCGTAAGATATCACACGAACCATTGCTCACATCATAATTAGCACTTCAAATGGTATCAAAATAATATTTGTCTCTCTTCGTTGACTACCGACCATATTTTTTCCGAAGTAAGGTCCCATTGAGAACACCGGAAGTGGAGGGACTTCTAGCAAATTCATTAGCATGGTCATTAAGCCAAAAAGTACAGACACGAGGTTCAAAAGTTGTGGGACAAAGTTTTATGGACTGATGAGACAAAGATTAACCTTTACCAAAGTGATGGAAAGGCTTATGTGTGGAGAAAGAAAGGATCTGCTCATGATCCCAAACACACAAGCTCATCTGTGAAACACGGTGGAAGTAATGTCATGGCCTGGGCTTGCATGGCTTCTTCTGGGGACGGGCTCATTGATCTTCATTGATGATGTAACACATGATGGCAGCAGCAAAATGAACTCAGAAGTCTACAGAAACATTTTTGTCTGCCGATTTAAAGAGAGATGCAACCAAACTGATCGGGAGATCCTTCATCCTGCAGCAAAACAACGACCTAAAACACACTGCCAGAACAACCGAGGAGTTCATCAGGGGAAAGAAGTGGAAGGTTTTAAGGCTGGCCGAGTCAATCTCCAGACTTAAACCCTATTGAGCATGCATTTTACCTGCTAAAGAGGAGCCTGAAGGGAGAAACCCCCTGAAACAAACAACTGAAAGAGGCTGAAAGCCTGGAAAAGTTTGGTGATGTCAATGGGTCGCAGGCTTGATGCAGTTATTGCAATTAAAGGATTTGCAACTAGATATTAAGTATTATTCACTTTAATCTATTTTAAGTCTATCTGTTCCTATACTTTTGCTCAATTAAAAATGTGGTGTTCCGTTACCAACGATGCTATCTTCTAAGTTGTGTAACAGATCTAGATGTAAATACCTGGAAATAGAAGCTGAAATCCTGATCTCTTGTCTCATATTCATCTTTTGATGTCAAACCCAAATGTTTTCAGTGTATAGCAAAAATAAAAGGACCTCGCTGTTCCAATAGTTTTCGAGGAGACTGTATATATATTGTTATATATACTGTATATATTGTGATGTTTTAATTTTGTCTAATATTTTATTGCACTAATCGTACTTATGTTCTATGTTCTAATATCTTGTATGGCCTTGCCTTCCGTCGCTGCCTCTTGGCCAGGTCGCCATTGTAAATGAGACTTGGTTCTCAATATACCCATCTGGTTAAATAAAGGTAAAATAAATCAAATAAAAAGGGACCGCTGTCTGACTAGTTCACTACTTTGTCCTGGTGGACAAGAACCACATAACAACCGTATATGAACGGCTCCATTTATCTGCTCTCTAATCCCTCGCACCACGCTGGAGCTGAGGCTTGCCGGTTCCAGCTGTAGGTGGAGCGGTGGCTGTCTACCAGATCAGACAAAGTGGAGACACCCTCTGCCCCGGGCCGCATGTAATTACTCCCACAACAAAAAGCACAAGTGAGCAGAGGAGAGGAGGCTGCCAGGCTCGTTGGGAAAAAAAAGGCAAACTCCCTCTCTCCTCATCCGTCTCTCTGTCGTAGAGTTTTGTCTTTTCCCCACGCTGTCGCTTCCACTTTATCTCCCTTTTTTTCCCTCTCATATACACACACACATAAATAATGAACCATAACAACACAAGCTCCCACAGCTTCATATGACTCAGTTGGTTCACAAGAGTCCACCGCACACACACATGCAAACACAGGCACAACAAGCGGATTGCCACACAACAACAACAACAACAACAACAGCAACAACAGCGCTGTTGGGAGTTCCCGGAGGCTTCGCGAAGCACTGTGGTTCATGGAGAGAGTCTTATGTAATCTGAGAGACTGGCAAAATGGGGCTAAGCGACCAGTCCCAGCCAGAGCTATAGCTCACTGGAGCTATACTGTACTTTCAAACATACTGTAGCTTGGACCAGGAGTTTAATAGTGGGGGTAGTGTCAATACAAATGACTCAATAATTGTGTTTCTCTAAGTACTAAACATTTCTAACTTTCTTGTCTATAATCTATTTTTGAATAAAACTTTTTTTGAGCAGCTCTCAATCCCCCCAGCTTTGATTTCACATTTTTAGCTGCTTACCACGGGAGGATGAGTAGTTGGTGTTGCAAGAAATGCCAGCTTGGGATAAAAAGCTTCATTCTCAGACCAAAAATCTGTGTTGAAAATAGACGTTTCTTAAAGGGGACATCTCACGCTCATTTTTAAGTTCATATTTGTATTTTGGGTTTCTACCAGAACATGTTTACATGCTTTAATGTTTAAAAAAAACACTTTATTTTACTCATACTGTCCGTCTGAATAATCCTGTATTCACCCTCTGTTTGAAACACTCTCTCTCTGTTTAAGCACCCTGCCTGAAAAGTGAAGCCAATGCTGAAGTGCCTTAAACTTGCATTCTTTCTAACAGCCAGCAGGGGGCAACTCCTCTGGTTTCAAAAAGAAGTCTGATTGTATAGAAGTCTATGAGAAAATGAGCCTACTTCTCACTTGATTTATTACCTCAGTAAACATTGTAAACATGAGTTTATGGTCTCAATCACTAGTTTCAAGTCATCTTCAATACAGCATGATGTCTATCAGTAAAATAGACCATAAAGCAGGGGATGCTTTAGGGCGTGGCAACCTTGTGATTGACAGGTCGCTACCACGGTGTTGTCCGGTCTGGGAGTTGTCCGTGTTTTCGTCTTGGAACTTCAACAGTGTGTTTTCAGTTCATGAAAGTTAATATTAACTTTTTTGGTCGCCTAAAAATGTCTTATTAGCATTCGGTTGCATTTAGCTCCACCCTCTCGTGTCACTTCTGGTTGCAAATAACCATGATAGCGACGGCTAACATGTCGAACTTCTCAAGGCCTCAAAATCCCAGTCCACAAACAAGTGGGTGACGTCACGGTGACTACGTCCATTTCTAATATACAGTCTATTTGTGCAACCCGATATCACGCTAAAGCGGGTAATAGACCACATCTGTCCACCAGAGGATATCGTGTCAAGTTCACGTTTCGCCTTGCCGAGGTCTGAATATCACACACGTGTATGAAGGTGCAGTACCAGAAGAGGTTAATAAACCCCTCACTTAGGTTTAGCCAACAAAACCACTGAGTTAGGTTTAGGAAAAACGTAATGTTGGCCTTAAATAAATACGAAAACTAAGTATAATACATACGGAAACAACATAACCGGTCTCTTGGTTGAAAGTCCTGTGTTTATTGGACCCATCCACCTCTCCTCGCATCCGCCATAAGCAGTCTATCACTTTTTATTCTACGTCACTAGCTCTGAGCGTAGCATGTTATGCGGATACATTTACATTACAGTCAGTACAGACTACATGGCATACAAATGACATGCCAAAACCAAGACTGGCGTTCTTATTGCACGCTTTTGCCTTGCGCAATATTGTGTCATTCATGCGCCTTTTCATGCGATTAGGCTGGCATGTGACATAGGGAAGGGGAGCCAAATCTGAATGACTTGTTGAGTCACGTTTTTCTGATCATGGCAGCCCACAAAAAAACTGACTAAGTTGTATCATTTCACAGATTGTGGGTTGGTAGACACTCCAGATACCCAACTGGTGTGCACAAGCAGTTTTTCATGATACGTCCCCTTTAAAATAAGTAAATAAATAAATTCACATCATTTTGATATATTAAAAGGATGCTAGCTGCACTGTCTCCCGTCTGTGTGAAAACGCCACCTGTTTTGCGAAACACAGCCTGTTATAAATGGAACCGAACAGCCAATTGTCAGCTGTGATAACGCTGCATTGAAATACTAAGAAAGAAAAAAAAAGCACGGGTAACTTGTGAAAACGAGCACAAGCAGTTCTGGCTGACCTGAGATGGTGTGATGTTGCACTTCTCTGAAATAGCAGCAGTCGCCACTGTTGTTGAGAAATAAAGGTAATTAGCACATGCAACATAATGGTACGGACACACACACACACACACACACACATTGTTGGTGCACACGAACAAACAATACAATTCTCACCCAGGCGCTCAAATTGAAAAACAGCAACAGAAAAGTACAAGGACAAACACACACACATACACACACACACACACCCCTCCAAGATGCACCTTCTTCTAACGAAGCGGCAACACTTGCAGCACGTGAGGGAAGCCTTGTGTAGGCGAGGAGGGAATCTACAGTACTAAGAGTGTGATATCTAACAGCTTAGCATGTCGTCTCTCGCGGCACTAAATCACGAGGATTCCACCTATGACTCAGTAGTTTGGAAACTTCTGCCATCAGTGTTCTCCCCAAAGGAAAAATCTGTCACTTTCGTGCATTAAAGAAGCTGCCTGTGCATAACTTTTAATAATACACTTGACATTCAGCGATATGAAAAAAAGATGTGAAACATACAGCGGGCTGCTGGCCGTGTTCAACATGCTCTCGAACTTGAAACCTTAAGTTGTTTTGTCAGCTTTAACACGGCAAAAAGTCAGACTCGCACTCTCTAATCAATTATATCCAAAGGGCAGTTGTTTCTACCATCGCTCCGATTATACAGAAATGAATGTTTTCCATTTTGAACAAAATGAAAATGATGTGCAACTACAGGCATCAATCAGACGGCAATATTTCAAATCATCTCTGCCGAACAAACTTCTCTAACAGAAAGCAAAGCCCAGCAAAATGTGGGGCTTATTTTGTTGAAAAAAAATCATTCACAATTTGTTTGAATGTTTTTCACAGCAGACATTTTGACTTGTAACAGCAGGAGAAATGCAGCTGTTACTAATGACATCAACAATGGCTCTGTTCTGTGTGCTACTGTAGTAAGTGTCCCAGTAAGACAAATTGTTCCAAATCCACATTACACACTAATTCTAATCCAGTTGTGAGTATGTAGTGTCTGTGTTTACATTGGAAAAGGAAATGGGCAAAATAAAGGATGGGCAGTTGTTGTCGTTTTCACAGCCAATACAGAAGATAACCACATATTCTATAATTTCCTGTTCGTATGAATGGGTTGAGGATGTGGATTTTTTTCCATCCTGCATAATCAACGACCCAAACATGGTCACGGAGAGAGAATAGTATAGCTTGCCGTAGCTGATGTTACACTGTGGGGTGCAACAGAGGATGATACTGGCCAGTAACCTGCATAAAGAAGACACCCATTTTGAATGTTATCAGCCTATTGAATGGACATTATCAGTGGTTATTACAGGCCTTTGTTGAATACTCAATTCTGATTTGTCAATCATGGCGTTCTACGGTCTGTTATTTCTTTATAGCAGACCATTACTATGTATTACAGTAGAATTAAAAAGTTGTAATTCTACCGTGTGGCCACTATGTCAAACTGGCCTGGCGTCCTTCCTGGGGGCTTGGTTGAAAGGGGCCTGCTACGCCTACTAGTAGGTTCAGAAGGCTGTTATCATCTATTCACATGGTTGATCACCGATATGAAGACAAGAAGATGCCGCCAACCTAACCGACTTGGTTAGGTTTAGGAAAGGATCGTGGTTTGGGTAAAAATTATGCTTGTTGAGAAACCTAAGTACCTTGGCATTAGTGGAGTATGTACAGTACTTAAGAGAAGTACGGTAAAATATATTAACGTTGACTTTTGGTTTCACGTAGGACACAAACAGCGTCATCCTGGGTGAAAGTCCTGTGTTTGTTTGATCCGTCCACCACCCCCAACAGAATTTTGAATGTCTTTATACTACATTATCTGACTTCCTCCTTTGCTCCCGTCATAATTACTACGGCCACTAGAGGTCGGCGGCATCTTCTTGTCTTCATATCGGTGATCAACCATGTGAATAGATGATAACAGCCTTCTAGGCTTAGCAGGCCCCCATGAAGGGTGCCAGGCCAATTGGACATAGTGGCCAAATGATGGAATTACAACTTCTTAATTTTTTTTCAATCTCTCTATTTGTATCAGTGAACACATCTGAAATTTGAGCACTTCAGTGGTGTGGAACGAGGCGTCAGAACCTGCTCAGAATTAGCAGTATGTCGTGTGAAACTGGGACATAGCTTTTCGCTTTTCATTGCAAAAGGCGCACAGGTGTAATTACTAACATTAACGATGGCTCGGAGACATGCCTGAGGTATTGCGTCCATGAGAATGGACCACGGACCAATGGACGCAAAACATAATGCCTCCGGCCACGTCTCTCGCCGTTGCGGAGGCATAAAGAGTCTCATTCACAATGAATTGAAAAAAAGAAAAAGAGCCAAAGAGGCCCATGAGCGTCATTCAGGCGTGGAGACTTGACGCCTCGGCTGATAAAACGCGATCAAGGTGAAATGAAAAAAAAAAAAAGACTTGTCTCGTTTTTAATTTCAAACACTTTCACCTCACTCCCTTGTCATTTCCTTCCCCTGAATACATTTCGGGGTTTGATTTATTCAGAAGTTCTCGCCGTCATTTCGGGCTCCAGACGCCAAAGCTGCCTTGTTCGGCCTTGAAGAGCGACCTGGGGAGAAAGAACCTTGGCCAGGACTTCGCCGAATGCCTTCAAACGTGTCATTTTTTTCACCGCTGAAGGCTGTCTTTTTTATATTCAGTGCCACGCAGGAAACACACATTATACATTCATGAAAAGCACCTGTTTGACAGTCAAATGTATTCCCTTCTGTCAATTGCGTGTGACAAGAACACGCCAGATGGAATCAACCTTCATGTTTCCCATCACTGACGGCCTCGTCTTTCATCCCCCTTTGTGCTCCCGCTATCTCTCTCTTTCGTCACATGAAGGACCCCCTTCGTCTCCGCGGAGAACAAATGAGGCTGACCTTCGTTCCGCGCACGTGAGATGGATCCGCTGTTCGGTGGCGGCTTTGAATTCTGTCTCCTCTGTACGCTCCATTTCCGTTTCTGAAGAGGAGGGACGCTTCTCTCTGTCCGCTCTCTCCATCTTTTGTCTCGATCTCATGATCTCAATTTTCTCCCTTTCTTTCCGCCCACTCTGCTCATTTCTCGTTCCCCCTTTGTCTCGAGCGCTCCGTAACTTCCTCTCATTGCCTTCTCACTCCCCCCCACCCTTCCTTCTCCTCTCTTCCTGCGCACCACATTTGTCATTTTCTACTTTGTCCGCGCCCTTCCAACTTCTCTTTGCCCTCTTTTTGCTTTCTGTCTGTGTGCTTCGGCAGAACAGGGAAAAGATATAGAGCCTCGGTGGTAATGACAGGGGTCACCGTCTGGGGTCAGCGATTTCTGCCTCAGAGCTAAATACTAAAAATGGCATGTTGTAGCCAGAAAATGGGACCAGGTGAGACGAGGGAGAGGGAGACTGAGAGTAAGAGAGGGCTCAAAAACTTGAACTCGCTTTCTTTAGGGCAACACCGGCAGTACTTCAGCTAGTGTGGCCAGTCCCACTACATCATGGTCATCAAAGACAGTCCTCTTCTGTCCTCCGCCACTACACCCATCCCTCGCTTCTATTAAGGGTCATCAGATTGGGCCGTAAAACACCACTTCCTGTGATTAAGTGTCCAATTACGATCCTATTCTCCTCCCACGCCTCCTCTAACTCATTGTATGAAAGGAGGTTTTGAATCACGCCGTGCGGATGGGGCTCAGTCTCCGTCCACAGCTTTTCCCTCCAATGGGAGGCGTCATCACAAAGACACAAAACAACTACAAAGAGACACAAAAAGACTACAAGGGGGAACAAAATGATCACAAAGAGACACAAGGCAACTACGAAGAGCCACAAAGAGGTACAAAACAACTACAAAATGACTACAAAGAGACACAAAATGATCACAAAGAGACACAAAATAACTACAAAGAGACAAAGCAATACAAAACAACTACAAAGAGACACAAAAAGACTACTAAGAGACACAAAACAACTACAAAGAGACACAATACGACTACAAAGAGACACAAAACAACTACAAAGAGACAAAATGACTACAAAGAAACAAAATGATCACAAAGAGACACAAAACAACTACAAAGAGATACAAAGTGATACAAAACAACTACAAAGAGATACAAAGTGATACAAAACAACTACAAAGAGACACAAAACCATGACAAAAAGAGGCTAAACAACTATAAAGTCTTTGTTTCTCTCTCCTCTGTACATGTAGGAAAGGCGGTAGGCTTTTTGCATTTCTGTGCCCAGGCGCCCCATTGTCTCATAATCTGCCCATGTCAGTACTGTCACACAATGTTAAGAGACTCAGGTTTGATGACGTTAGCATGTTTTGTGTGCAAGTCCGGCACTAGGGCTGAACTGTTGTTGGGGAATCTGCACCACTAAAGCATTAACTGGCAACGATTTCATCTTGAGGGCCTGTCTTCACTCGTCATTGTTTCGAAATCTAGTTTTAAGACCTTCATTATTTCAGTTTTGTGCTTATATGCTGCATATTCTTAAATAACCGTTTTTTCTCCATTGTTTGCAGTGTTAGGAGCAAAAGCCTAGTTTGGGGAAAAGGTAAAAACAAACATTTTCTGTTTGCAACTCATGCTCCAAAAGGTGTTGTGTTCTCAGAATTCTTACATCGAATCACACACTAGTGTCTAGAAAAAAAATACTGCAACAAAACTCAAACCAAAAAGACAACAACTTTCTTTCTTCTTCAGCACGGTGCATCAAATCATACGTTCAAACCTGCAGTACTTGAGTATTGATGATGAAGTAAATATTTAAGGCAGTCTGTTCACTGCTCCATATCTCATCATTTACATCAGGTCATAGATTTTCTCTCTCCTCACACCTGCTGTAACATTCCTTCTGGTCAGACACCTGGCCTGTCCTGACCTGCACTTATGTTTTGCAGAGCGTGTTTTTTGTATGTGACCCTTGTGTGAAAAGTAAAGAGAAACTGTGTTAAAAGAACCACAAATTATTCTAAGTCAAGTGAATGCATTAGTCATCGCTGCATCACCGCAACTGCAGTCTTTGAACAAGACCAGTGGACAGCAGTGTTCATTTTATTGAAATTCCGACTAAATAGTTCGTCAACGACCATGACTAAGACGAGACAATCACAAGACGGCACGACGTCATTAAGTCTGGAGGAGTCTGAGTAAATTACTTACTCAAGTTAACAATGACAACAACGGGGCTTGGGAGAGAGAAACAAGGTGATATTTTGTCTAGACGAGATTGACTGAAATGTTCAATATAATCTGATGACTAAAAAAATATTAAAATGTCAACAGTTTTCATTGACTAAAGTTAAAATAGTTACGGTTTTCTTTGACTAAGATAAGACTAAAATGCCCAGACTTTTAGTCAACCAAAACTTGACTAAAACTAGAATTACCGCCTTGGAGTTGTCAACCAGTCAAGTTGTAGTTTACATCCATGTCTGTCCAAAATGTCATTACTTCATCATATTATCCTACTAGACATTCATGTGAAATTTTCATAATTAGCATATGGATTCTTGAGTTATGGTCAAAAACGTGATTTGTGAGGTCACAGTGACCTTGACCTTTGACAATCCCAAATCAAATCAGGTCATCCTTGAGTCCATGTTGACGATTGTTGCCAAGAAATTTACTCAAGCGGTTCCTGAGATATCAAGAGAACGGGACGGACAAAAGATCACAGACTTTTGACCACCAAATTCTAATCAGTTCATCCTAAAGTCCAAGTGGACATTTGTGCCAAATTTGAAGAAATTCCCTCGATATGGCGTTCACAAGAATAGACCGGACGTACAGATGGACGTATGGACGGACGGTCAACCCGTAAACATGGTATAAAAACAGGTTGAGGTTGATGATAAAAAACTAACAAGGACTATTGACACAGGACTTACTGTAGACTAAATACAAACATAGCTGACAAAATGAACCCTAGTAGATAGCAGACTGCATCAGAGTTTTGAAGACGGTGTGGTTATTGTGACCCTGTGCACACATGCTTTTTGAAATCCCTGCCAGCTTGTATTAGCAGTGAGGGTTGTGTCCTTGAACAGATGTAAGCTATCCAGAGCTGACCTTGAGGTCCAGAGTTGTGAAAGTAGCCTGTATAACTGGTAGACATAAATGTGAGCCTGTTTGCTCTGCAGTGGAATCACTACCTGCAGGGCGTCCCCCTTGCCCTCCACACAATGGATGCTGGGATTGGCTGCAGCCCCTGTGACCCTGGAAAAGGATTAAGCAGGCGGAGATAATCCTGAACGCTTCGGGATCATCTACATCCCTCTCGTCCGGTACAAGGCTGAGATCTCTGAAGAATCTCAGGATGTAGTCAATAATTACGTGATGGTGGGCTGTAATAACCAAAGTTATCTCTTCATGGGAACTTTCATGGGCCACTTTTTAAGGACATTTTGCGTGTCTCGTCACGCATTTTAAGCTTTTTTTGTGTCATTTAACAACCCCATTCTAGGTTCAGGAAAAGATCATGGTTTGGGTTCAAATGATGACGATTGTTATGTAAATTAAAGTACGTACATAAGTTACGTAGTCAACATACATAAGTCGACGGTTGACTTTTGGTTTCACTCGGGACACGAACAGCAGTCTCCTGGGTGAAAGTCGTGTTTGTTTAATCAATCCATCTACTCCAACCTCCCTACATAGACTCTCTCGCTCTTTATACTACGTCACCTGACTTCTGGAGCACTTGTGAATGACTCGTGAAAAGCAAAAAATGCGTAGCAATAACACATAAAATGACCCTGGAACGCATCTGAACAAGGGGGGGGGGGGGGGGCACAAGTATTAAAAAAGACATTGGCCTATATTACTGATTTTTTCATAAAATAAAATTCATTGATTGAACCATACAATAGCCTCAGAAAGGCTAACAACAACAACAACGACAACATAAGGCTACTGTTTCAAAATCAAAATCAAAGAATACATTTATTAATCAGAGCACGTATGAATGTAGCGCTATCAGAGCGCTGAATATATTTCAAATTTAAGGACAATTCTCTGTCAAATCAGCAGGGGGAGGCGCATGGAAACTATCAATCTCCTCCAATCTGTTTCAGTACTACGCGCAGCGCCTACACCGTCCACGCACAACAAACAGCGCTGTCCATGGTTCCGAAACAACGTCGTTGATGAACAATGCATGTGATAGGTAAAAGTCAAAGTGCGTCACAGCAGTCAGTGGGAGTGGGTGACAGTGGCAAATATTATTTGGCTCGTTAATAATACGTATTTTGAGAAAAAACACAGATAAAATTCAGGCTTTTATTCATAAAGGTATTATGTTAGAGTCCAAGAGTTACCCGGGCCGCGGCCCCCCCTGGCCACACACTGCTGCGGTCTATGATTCATATGCCATTTGGTGAGGCCAGATTGATATAACAACTCTCTGGGCCCTATTTTAACGATGGCGCATGGTCTAAAGTGCATGGCACAAGCACATTTAGGGCGTGTCCAACTTCACTTTTGCTAGTTAACGGGAGCCATCAGCCTCAAAACACCGCTGTTTAGGGAGAGAGAGCCTGCAAACACAGAGGGACGAGGAGAGGAGACGCCACAGAGGCCTGTGAACCGTGATCTCTCTGGTGGCAGTGGTGACCGGATGAGCGCTGAGAGCACGCTGCAGGTTGAGCAATACAGAATGACTAAGAGCCTCACTTCATTATATTCCATTATATTCTGAACTGTCACCACCCGCTGCCTGAGTTTTGTGTTTTCCTTAACATAAATAAAAACATTGTTCTAGCGCCGACAACTAAGGAGCATTGCTGTGCGTCCCTGTGTGTAACAAGCAGATGCGCGTGTTGTGAATCTGCCTGTAGACACATCTTACTATTTGAATAATGCACTCTTTAAATAGCAGGAAAATACTGCGCCAGACTTTAGACCAAGTTTTTGTTGGTCAATGGCGCTATCGCTTTCTGCTGCCTCAAGTTAGCAATGCGCCAACAATGCGCCTGACCACACCTCATTTTATTTACCAACACACCTATGGGTGCAAGTTCATTTGCTACTTACACAACGTGGGTGTTGGGTCTGAAAATTAAACTGCGGCAATCTAAAACTAGCAATGACAGTTGCGCCGCTCTGCGCCAGGTATAAGATAGAGCCCTCTGTCTCTGATGCTTTATTTTAAAATTTTACTTATAGTAACTAAAGAGATTGTATTCAACTAAATACAGTCAAGTTTTGATATAACATTCAACATTTTAAATATGAATGTCTATACAGGAAACAGGAGGATGGGGGGGAATCCCAGTGGCTGGAATTTGGCTGCGAACTGGCTGGCCTTCGGTTGGGTTGGGAAATAACAGGTGGCTGCATCTGGATATGTAAACCGCACATGGTAGCGTATGCAGAAATCGCAGTGTGGGGGGGCACAGAGAAAATCAGGAGGGCTTGCCCCGTCCAAAACCAAACGTCTACTTAATAGGTTCTGAAACACTGCATATGTCAACCAAAATAGGCCATTACCGCTAATATACCAGCCTGAATGCACCACAGTGTAATCATACAAGCCTTACACATCCTCCTCATCATCATCATCAGAGGTAATGTTACAGGCACCTGACATGTATACAAGCATACTGGACATATCCACCATGACCTTATTTTTAGCTGCATTTCTATTTCCGTATGTACAATGAGAGCAAAATAACCAGAGTCAAACACATGGCAGCCTACTCAAGCTCCAACAAGACAAACAATAACAGCATGGTATAGCCTGGCACGGCGGCCACATATTCACACACACAGCTGGCAGCAACATCAGCATGAAATCAAATTGTACACCCAACAAAAACTATACCCAATAAACAATAATACTGAAATAGGCCACTGGTCCAACATTTTAAATTGGCTTACTTTTGATGATTACAGCAGGAGACGACAAGCCGTCATCACGTAGCCTAAACCAGAAAAAAGAAACAACAATTGTTTTATGGTCGTAGTCAGATCATTGAAACAGCTTCATTGGCAGAAAAGGAAGCCTTCTGATTGAACAGTTACACGGCTGACCGCACTTAACTATGAAGAACTATAAGGATTGTTTCAAAATCTCAAAAGTTAATTCCATAATATTTCACTTGTAGAGTATTCAGCTACATTATTACGTTATTATTATTCAACCTGATCTCATGGGAAGGCATATAGATAGCACGCCATTTTAAGGACATTCCACGTGTCATGATAACATATATTTAAGCTTTTTGTGTGTCATTTCACACCGCAGGGTTAACGTTGTGAAAACTACGGTAATGGTCGCAGCAATGTAATGCTGCTTCTCAAAAGGGCGCTCATTTCAACTACTCTATAACATCTGTGTGTTGGGTAGTTAAATGTAGAATTGCTTAGAATGTTATAAAAGTCATCAGAGGTTTAATCAGTAACTTTCTATAGTTTTCAAATCAATGTAGTTCAGTAAAAAGTACAGTATTTCCTCTGAAATGAAGTGGATTGCAAGTATGAAGTGTCAGAAAATGGAAATACTCAAGTACATCAAAATTGAAGTAAATGTACTTTGTTACTCCTTCACTGGCTAATTGTTTTAATGTTTGAATATTGCAGTCCATCAAGTCATTATTACATTTTAGTTCTACTTTTGAGCTGAGAGAAGTTCCCAGACTCCTTCAAAAGGTTCCCGCCATCGTTAGCGGTTCTATCGTGAGCTCGACGCAGCTCCATCTCTGCTCACCTCGCACTTCCTCCTCCGCTGCTGTTTAAACGGCGCTTGGAGGTGTTCAGATGAAGCTTCTGGGTTGATCAAAAGAGTGCCGCGGGCAATCGTGAAAGCCTGTGATAGCTTTGAGGGGCAGGCAGAGCACGCTTCAGTTCGGCATCCGATTGCATAGTGAAGGAGGAGGAGGCAGCCTGCAGGGAAAGAAACAAAGTCAAATAAGGACAAGAACAAACGGAGAGCGTTGTGAAATACAAGAAAATGTTGGGGGGGGTTATTTTACAGTCAGAGCTGAAGACCAAGCTGGAGTTTTCATGATGGATAAATTTGGAAAGCTACAAGCAGTCCATCATACCTGTTTACCTGTAGACTTCTTTTCTGTTAGTAAACATGATGATTTTTTAGGGGGCGGAGCTTAAGTGGAGGCAAAATAATTCTCCGAACACGTTAAAGTTAAAGGGGGCCAAGTTTTAGCTTGTTTTTTTTTTTTATAATGGCTGAAAAAAAATTCTCTCAATATGTAGCCTACAGTCAGTCACTTATCACTAGTTAACATTAACCAACAGGGCCAGAATAGCTGACCCCTATGGCGCTGGCGGCTTACTTCGCCTGAGGAAGAGCAGACGGGAGCCCCGGAGAGAATGACTGGCTAGATGGCTAGCTGGTTTGTCCATTTCCGGCAGGCCACTGCTCCTCTGCTTCACTCTTCGTCAGACCGTTAGGCCCAACGCTGCGACAAGAGTGTGTGGATGAAGCATTAGGTTGTTAAATTTTACTCACTTGGCGGGTGGCTAGTTAGCTGGCTACTTTTCTAATTCCACCGTGCTTTCATGCTACGTTACGCTGCTTACAGAAAATGAGTCCAACAGCGGGTGGCCAGCGGCAGCGCTGTTGGGAGTGGGAGTTGCGGATCATTCTGGGGTGCGCTGCCATTTTTGAAGGGTAGCGTACAGAGCTATAGACTGTCATTATCTGTCACCAGTCTATTCATCTGTCATCCGTCAATCGTTCATCATCAGAAATGTATAAAGTACGTTCGAAAAACAAATACCCATATAAAGACAAGTCACTGCTGTGTTTTGGTGTTAGTGAACTCCTATCAGCAGTTCAAAAACTTTGGAGGCCAATGTCCAATTTACAAACGGGTATATGACCTTCAAATTTTCAAGCCAAATTCCAACTACACAATTATCCAGATAAGCTAGTTAATGTTATCCAAACGGTATACTAAGAAAACGTTGGCTAATAATGCACATTTAATCTACCGGTGGCCTATCTTGCAAAATGAAACCCGTAACGTCAGCCTACCTTTGTGTCTGACTGTGTGCTAAATATACTACAATTCGGCTTTATAATCTTCACTTTGTAGTGTTACGTGTTAGCTTTTGACACTTGCAGTAAACAGCCAGCGGATGGCACTCTTACCCTATATTCAACAAAAATGGCCGACTTGCTGATGGTGGCGTCACATTCCCATTCACCTGTAAGACAAAATCAAGGGGCATATAAATCTTTGGAGGCTTGTATGTATCCTGCAGAAAAAGCCAGTCAAAAAGAGAGTCTTTACAATATCGGCGAAGCGCTTCAGAGATGGAAAGAAAATGTTGCTAATAGTTTAGCCGCCGCCAATGGCTCACGGCTGCTCTTAGCAGAAGGCTAAACTATTAGCAACATTTACTCTCCATTTCTGAAACGCTTCGCTGATATTGTAGCCTGTTAGAGCCTCCAATCACAGTTTGTCATCTCATATGTATGCACTATCGATTCTGGCACCCAACAACACAACGAGATGACATTTTCGATGTGTAACTTTTAGCCCACTGCTCTGGGTTGATTTGTGATTTGCATCCATTCTTCCTTTTGTTTTGCCTCCAGCAAACACCGTGACGTAATCATGACGTCAACACTAAAAAGGTCTATATTATGACATTACCTTTAAATTAACATGCTATGTCACATGCGTCTCTGCTCTTATCTGGGCCCCAACATGATGATGATGATGATGATGATGATGAGAATCAGCATATCCCTTATCTAATTAAGTTGATGTTGCTGTATGTTCCCTTAATGCCGGAGAAGTTTCTAAACAGCTTATAAGGATAAATCACACAGTTTATTTCCCATGTTTCCAGATCTGATAGCGTTACTAATTAACATAATCCATTACAGCTTATTTTTGAGATTTCATTCCGATAAGATACAAACAGAAATGTATCGTCTGTTCAGAGCGTTATCCATTATCATGATGCAACCCCTCCTTCTCCCTGCAACTACAGGTCATGTGAACTTTGTTTGACATAACTGGCAGGAGTCGACGCTCGATACGGAATAAATTGAAAAGGATGGAAGGAGGAAAAAAAAAACACCCTGAAACAATCAATTTTCCAACGTGGTGTTTTAAGATTCAGCGGCAGCGGGAGAGTTGGGAGGGAAAAATCCTCCGAAGGGCTGGTTCTCTCTGTCTCTCCTGCCTCTACGCCGAATAGGTAATAAACAGAGGCAGCCAGTGACGGGCTGAGTAAATACAATGTGCCAAGCAGGCTGGGTCTCAGAGGGAAACGGGAGATGGAGAGAGAGAGGGAGGATGAGGTGGTGATTGGAGGAGGCCGGGTGTGAGAGGGAGAGAACGCAGTGAGGGGAGCATGAAGGTAGAGGGATAATTGGGAGATGAAGAGAGGATAGAAAAGATCAGACTAAAGGGGGGAGACAGGGAGTGACAGGCTGGAGGAGATCCAGATGAAAGGGGCGACCTGTAGATGTGGAGAGGACGGGGGTGAGAGAGAAAAGAAAAATGAAAGAAAGGACAGGCGAGAGAAAAGAGGAAGAGATGACAGAGAAGAAGAGAAGATAAAGAAAAAGCATGGGATATGTTGTAGAGACGGAGAGGGAAGGCTGAAATAAATAAGGGGGGAGAATATGAGAAGCAGGATAGAGACAGAGAGAGATTGAGAAGGTGTTGTAAAGTACAGAGGAGGAGCGTTTCACCATCTGCAGGGAATACGGTGAACCTTCGATACAACTTCTGCCAGCTGGAGAACAGGAGCCCGTGAGTAGGACAAAAAAAAAGTCACTCACATGCTTGTTTTCTGACAAATAATTCAAAACCTGGAAAAAAAAAAATTAAGGAAACAACAGCGGTGCTGAAATAAGAGCTGCTGCTGGAAGCTGACAGCAGAAACAAAGATGAACGTCACAAATGTGACTTATTCAAGCACAGTATGTCACTTCTGCTTGCATGGATACAGGTCACAGCACATATTCCTGCTTTATTAGAGCGACTCAAAGTGTAATGCCAAAACTAAATAGTCTACAAGACTGGCATTGAAAAGTGACTTAAACGTATGATAATGACAATATAATCAAATCCCTACGGTGGCCCCAAGAGCTCAACATACTGCACATCTTTGGGGATGTTTTCTTGCCAAGCTGAAATGTTCCTTTGTCTTGCTACTGTGATCTATTTGTATAACCATTTGCAATAAAATGTCAGTGAAAAGTGATGCATTGATAGAGGTGAGATATTTACGGTGGCCCTGAGAGATCAATGCCCTGCAAATAAATAAATAAAAACACATGCAAATAGACACAACGCTAGCAAATGAAGAAACACTTTCACCAATTTGACAACTTATACAGCATTTAGAAAAAGTGCCGAAAATAGAGAAACACGCTGCAAGAAGCTCACAACACAACGGAAACCGTTTCCAGGGGACACTAAAAAGTGATACACATGGCTGGAACACGCTTGTTGCCATGGTTTAACAAAATAAATGTTAGCGTTGTACATTTCTGCAAACCACGGAGGAGTGGAATGTCGACGTCTGTGAACCAAAAATGGTAAATGGTCTTGCATTTATATAGTGCTTTTCTAGTCTTCTGACCACTCGAAGCACTTAAATACATTTCATAACTATGTTTCATATCACACTTGCAGAAACGCACAACGCCACGTGGTTAACGTAGTGAAACGATTGGTGAGGTAACAACACTACCTGGTTAAAAACAGTGTAACATAACAGCGTGACATAACAGAGCAACACAACAGCACAATGCAACAGAGCAACGAAATAGCGTAACGAAACAGCACAACGTAACAGCGTACTGTAACAGTGTGACATATCAGCGCAACGCAAGAGCGCAACGCAAGAGCGCAACGTAACAGCGCAATTTAACAGCGTATCGTAACAGTGTACCGTAACAGCGCGACACAACAGCGCAACAGCGCAACGCAACAGTGCACAGCAACAGCGCACCACAACAGCGTACAGTAACAGCGTAATGTAACAGCGTAACGTAACAGCGCAACGCAACAGCGCAATGCAACAGCGTAACGTAACAAGTCTAATAACCATAACAACGCATAAATAAATAACAACTGCCCCTAGCAGACTTTTTTATGTAACTAGTTTACGTTACAATTCAACATTAACTTTTGGTTTCACACAAGACACAAACAGCGATCTCCTGGCTGAAAGTCCTACAGTCATAATGGACAATACTATAAGAATTAACACCCGTGAATTTCCCTTTAAATCTGTAACTAAAAGTCCCTATAATCGCAAAGCATTCACTGTTGTTTATATCCTACATAGTGCATACCACGCTATTTTTAATCAGGAAACTGGGGTAATGAAAAGTATCCTCTACTGTATGGGCAGGCGAAATGCCCCAGCAATCAAAAGTAGCACCAGCTAAAGTTACTGTAATTACTGACACAAGCATTTCAGATAGATGCAGCTCAGCAGAGCTCCTCAGTCTCCGAGGAACATCTGCTGTTGGCCGTCTTGTAAGCATAAATATGAAGCACATGCTAATCGTGGTTTCTATTAGGAAGCTCCTTCCTGAAGGGCTTGTTGTCTATAGGGTGCCTGAGACGTCAGCCCTGTGCGTTATAGAGATAGGAGCACTGCTTATACAGTGACCTTGTTTAAACCAGGGTCCCTGTCTCATTGATGTTCCTCACACAAAGGTAAGAGCTTGGTAATTGCATAAAGGGACCTCCATATCTTCAAGGGGAGGCAGCAGAGTGGGACAAAGAAAGTAAAGACATGGACGAGGACGTGAAACTCGATGAATGTATTCGTTCTTCGACAGGTGGACGTTGTTGCCAGGACAGTGTTGGTTCAAGACCAACTCCCTCTGGTGGAGGAAGATTTAATTTTGTTTACCTCTTTATTCGTGTTCTATGAACCCCTGATGACTTAAAACAAAATAAAATAAAGCTGGTGTAACATCCCATAAAATATTCCAATTAAATAAAAGTAACAGGATCATACTATCTTAGCCAAATTATATTTATGGCTTTTGTCTCTCCAAAACATCTCAGAAGGTGCTCACCTACTGCATTCATCTTGGATCTACTCTTAAGGTGCAGTGTATAGGATTTGACAGCATCTAGTGGTGGTGGCTGCAGATTGCAACCAGCTGAAACTCCTCCCGTGTGCCAAGCAAGTAGGAGAACTACGGCGGCCGACGCAAAAACTTGAAAACACAAATGGCCCTATCTAGAGCCAGTGTTTGGTTTGTCCATTCTGGGCCACCGTAGAAACATGGCGCCGTGAAGAGGACCCGCTGCCTATGTAGATATAAACGGCTAATTCTAAGCTAATGAAAACACGATTCTTATTTTCAGGTTATTATACGTTAAAGAAAAACATATTTAAAGCTACAGTAGGCAGAAGTTTTTGGCATCATTGGGCAAAAATTCCACAATAACCTTTCAGCATTTTGTAATTCAAGTGTTCTGAGAGAAAACTAGACTTCTGCACCTCATGGCTCTGTTTTCAGGCTTTAGAAAATGTAGCCTGTGACAGGAGACTTTGACCAATCATGTAATTTCAGAGAGAGAGAGAGAGCATTTCTATTGGCTGTTCATTCAACGGAGGCAGCTGTCAATCACTCGTGAACTCCGATCAAACGGTCAAACTAGGTAGCGCTGATCAAATATGAATCAATATTCTGTTACTGTAATGTCTATTTCTCATTGCCAATGCCATTAGAAGCACCGGAGGACACAGATAATCATATTTGCTCCAATTCTACCTACTACAGCTTTAATTAACATTACATTCAAATTTCTTCCAATAGATCCCCCTAAATGTTACACACTGTTCCTTTAAGACACTTAAAGGACCCATATTATAAAAAAAGTGAGATTTTCATGTTTTTTTATTATAAAGCAGGTTTAAGTCCTTTATAAATACTGTGAAAGTATCAAAACACTCAATCCACAGGGAAATACACACAGTCCGTATTCAGAAACTCTGCATTTGAAACAAGCCATCAGGATTTCTGGTCATTCATGATGTCACAAATATACAATATTTAGACCCTTTACAGTTTTAAATGTAAACAATCTAAATGTGTCCCAGTTTATTTCCTGTTGCAGTGTATGTGAATGTCATCAACTGACAGGAAGTACACATGGACCCAAGCTGTTGCCTAGCAATGCAATTCTGTTGCAATTCTGTCAAAATGCACAAAAACGGAGTGTTTCAGATAGAGGGTGAATACAGGTATATTCAGGCTTACAGTATGAGGAAAATAAAGGTTTTTTTTTTAACATTACAGCATGTAAACATGTTCTAGTAGAAACACAAAATACAAGTATGAACCTGAAAATGAGCATAATATGTATGTAAGAGACCTCTGGCACTCTCTTCAATTAAAAGAATTTTTTCAGTCGTAAACAATGATAAAAAGCTTTTAGTCTTGAGTTTGCAGAATAAAAGTCAAGGACTTTTATCTTTCACTTCAGGTCCAAAATCTCTTTTTTTTTAGCAGTCTGATAAACACAGCGCCTGAACTACACAGCATTTTTGCTACAATTGCTGATGTTAAAATATTCACACATATGATATACCTAGCAGCTTGAGGACATAGACAAAATGTACAGTGATGCATGTGAATATAGTAGGCTGTATACATATTATGCCTCAGTCAGCAGGATAGGTATACCCAAACTCCAACCACGGCATTAACTTTCATCTTAACTGCATAACTTAAGTTTAATCAGGGCAACACCATCTGGGACTTGCTACACATTTACTGCAATATTTGTATTGAATTAAATGTGAGTGAACATGAAATTAGTCATTTGTAAGTGAAAAATAGAGACTGTGTTATTATAGCTGTTCACTGTGTTCTGTTATCGTGGCCTGAGAGGAACAGGTTTGACTCACCTGTAGTCATTCCAGCTGGTTGGCCTCTTCTGGCTTTAGACAGCCCACTCCTCTCTGGATGTAGGAAGTTCAGGTTTGATTTTATATGTAAAATGTTGGCTGAAAAAGTTTCAAATTGCTGCAAAAAAATTGGATTAAACATTTCACCCTCCGCACTGTTGCTCTCCTGCGGTCTCCCAGGTGTTTTGCATTAGCATGGCTAATTAGCAGTCGGATGGTGCCTTCAAATGAAGCTGGTGAGCTCGTGTTTGCAACATGGGAAGTCGTGTACACGATGTGCGTGGCGTTCAAGTGGTTAAGTCGTGAGAACACCGAACTTTCAGAAACTTTCCACGTTCATATGGACTCTTCTGGTGAACACGGTAAATACGACCCCATTTGAAGGCACCAGGACACATCCCCTCATGTGTGACATCTCCTTCTACACACCAAATTATAAGACTTATCATAAGAGTTATATACAGGCCAAGCACCTCATATTATACATATTTACATACAATGAAGTTAGTTGCATTTTTTCAGTTGTTTTCTTACTAACACATGTCAAAAGCCAAGCCAGGTTTTTCCCATCCCATTCTATGAAAACAATAGGAACATTGCAGGAGATGTGTTGTGTCAGTGCTCCGAGTACTTGGCTCGCATGCGCCCGGTTGTGTGTTTGTGTAATGTCTAACATTGCCAAAAGCAACCATCCACATCCTAAACGGGCTTGTAACCAATTTTCTGGTCAATGGACAATGAGCATTTAGTGCACCCTCGCCATTCTTCTCTCTACCGACCCGGTGCAGCATGCCCAGGACAGAAAAAAAACGCAGTCTTCCCCCAAAATGGCTTTGAATAAAAAAGTAGAGACCGCTTAGTGAAGCAGTGAAGGTTAAATAAGCATTCGACGAGCAAAACAGATATAATGAGGGCCACAGATGCTCAGGAGATGGAATTCACAGTATCTCTCCATCCATTTATGCGCACAGTTTGTATGGAGAACATAATGCGCTCATCTCGCAGTGCACGCTTTAGCACACACATACTGTATGTATTTAAATGACACTTATACTTACCTACTCTAAGTACCTATACATGCATGAATGCATCAATGTAAACAGACATGCATTCACACAGAAAAGCTTACTGTTGCAGCAGAATGGCCTTTTGTATGGAGGCCTAAACCTGACATGTTTCAAATTCGTTATCACAATTTGTAATGTTTGGATCAAATCAGCTGATGGTAATAGCAAACGGCCCAGATTGAGCTGACAGCGTGGATGTGTACATCCATGGCTGACTTGGCGAAGTTAGCAGAAGGATTTTGTGTCTGTATGTAGTCAGAGATGTCTTCAACTCAAATGTATCAGTCATTGTCAGGAAATATTCATTTCATTTTTTTCCAGCAATGAAAAAAATCAAAGAATAAAGACATTTCCCTCACAGTTTAGTGTTAATTTCTTTTTAATCTATTAGGAACACAGGTAACATGTTTTATACTGCTTGTGAATATAATCAATTTAATCTTATTTCCATATATGTATTTTGTATGTACCCTTATTAACACCTTATTTTGAAAACCGAACGTAGTCACACATGTATCCTTCCGCTAACTTCACCACGCTGTCAGCCATGGATATATACTGTACATCCATGCTGTCAGCTCGATCTAGGCTGTTTAAATGCATTTACCTTCGGCTGACTTGACCCAAACATAATAATTAATAAAAGAAAACAACCTTTTGTTTTCTTGTAATAACGATTTAAAGGTTTATTGATCACATTTTTATGTAGACCAACATAAAAAAAACAAAAAAACATCTACAGAGTCTTTATAAAGGTGACGAATAAAAGTATCTCTTTTCCTGAAAAAAAAATATTATGAGTGAATTAATCATTTTAAAAAGGTTGGCGGGTCCAAAATGAATGTTTTGTTTATCTCTGTGGAAGATATCTGACGTTTGGTTCCCACTTCTAACAAAGCATGTGATCCAAAAGTATAATGACTTTTGTATCACGTGGTATCTCTGTGACGAACTGGCAATGATTTGTTGTGAAGTAAATGCAATGGAACGGGGGAGTGAGAATGCGACATCTAGTGGCCGAATGTTATCAATAGCACCTTTAATTATCTCATGACAACAAAGCTTGTTTTCTTGAGTTGGACATAATTAACATGTGATCTTGTGATAACGGCATTTAAAAAAAGTTTGAATCATGCCCATTGTGGGCTTCCGTACTTTTGCCTTCATCCGTAAGTTCAAGCAACAAGGTTAAGAATGACAACACTGACACAGAGGTGGTGATACTGTATTGTACTGTACACACTGTACTTTATTGTTCAGCCCCTCTTTGCTGTGATACTGATAGATAAGGCCCGACTGCTGACTAAGGCAAGGACAGAAAAGTACACAAGAACAGACGTAATGCAACAGAACAGTTGGGCTGCATCTCGATAAGCTAAACTCACTTCCTTTGCTTGTCGTCGCTCTGATTACCCGCCTCGAGGTACAGCGAGATTCAATTCATCCAGCGTCGGGAGGATTCTGAGGGAAGGAGATGGAGTCATTTAAAAGAATAGTGATGTTTGTGATCGTATCATGAAAACTTCTATACCCCAAGATAGAGGAGTAAAACTGTCATGTCCACCAGGAACTCTCTGTACAGCACTGGCCTCTTTTCTTTCTTGTCAATGACAGGCTTGCACTTGTGTATTCTCAACAGCACTGAGATATTTTTAGCATTTACTGTAGAGCTTCAAGTCATAGAAGAAAGCACATTTTGATTTTTTAGCAAAACAATCCTGATTCAAACCAGTTTTGAAAGAGTCCTTAGCAACGGTAAGAGAAAAGTTCAGTACTTTCTTCTGGAAGAATTAAATGTCAGGTTTAAAGGTGCGCTGTGGAGTTTTCCTTTAATCAAACAAAAGTTCATTTTAAATTGTTACTCTCCAAAACACAGTGAGCTTTAGCAAATGCGTTGAATGCATTTCCTCAAAGCTCATTTTTATATTTTAAATTTTGCATTGTTTACATCCATGCTTGCTAGCTAGCAGTCTTCTTCTTGCCTTCTTTTTGTTGGCGCATTGCAACGCTACTTTGTGCGTTACCACCGCCAACTGTCTATCAGCAGAATAGTGTGAATAGCGCTACTAGTGGTCAAAAACTCCACGGGGTACCTTTAAGTTGCCTTTTGGGGAATTCCACCGATTTTACACATCAAAGTCTGGTTACAGATCTTAAAGGAGTGCTACTACATTGTGTGAAAAAAGCTGCAAAGGCTTTTGTGGCTTGAGAGGGAGCTGTGTGAAGTCTGATAAATTGCCTCAAGTGATGTCACCTGAGGCAGTTGCGCTTTAAAGACTGCAAGAAAAACAAATCCGGAGGTGTGGAGTTAGAAAGAAGTGAGCTTACAGGAGCTCTGTAGCCCGCTGCTCATCTCTGCTTGAGGCTAGCGGCTCGAGGCTACATAGAGTGCTACAGGAATGAGTCCTTAAACCCAGAAATGAGTTAGCATTTTTGCACTTTGGGTTCCCTCGTCTGGAAGTCAATGGCTTTTTTGAATGGGTTTTAAGTTAGATACCTGAAATAAGGTCTGTGGTTATCGCAAGCTTAAAAGATTTTAACGTTTTGTTCTATGATATAAAGTACATCAATAACACATCAATTTTGAAGCTTTTTATGTGTCTTAAAAGGGCAGTTGCTAACAAGTTGCTAAATGAGACTACTAGACGTCATCACGCTGACTCGTCCGCTTTTACAGCCTTTTGTTGTGTGTCCGTTTATAGCCGTTAGCTTTTCACTTCAAAATCATAAAAGTGGTGTTCATTTGTGGAGATTATCTTGCTGAACAAAACGTGTAAATATCATAAACGTCTGTCTTTTTGTCGAGGGAACCCAGGGCGATGCTAACTTCCTGGTTGGCCTAAAAAAAATACGTCATCCCTGGAGCACTCTATTAGGTGACTAAACTGTGGCGGTCAAGTTGCATTGTGGGTAATGTATAGGAGGCACCAGGTTTTGACAAGGAAGAAGAATTCTGTGGAATAAAAAATGCATATCTCTGGCTCTGCTGCATCGATTTTGATCCTTTTTTAAATTGCCCAACAGTGTTATAGGAGTGCAATGCTAAATCGGTAGAGTACTCTTTTAAAGACAGCTCTCTGTGCATGATCCTGTACATAATTACTGTGCATTACCACACATACAATATGGATATTTGTGCAGGGAAGTTAGACTCACCAGTGGTCCCAGAGACAAACCTTTGCTGTGAAAGAGATCTCTATGAAAAGGCGAGAGACTACGCAGCAATTTTGTCAGCGGTACGGAATATAATATGATACTGTGTATATAAGGCAGTGCTACACTTAGAATACCACCAATTCTACGGTTTTACTGTATCACAGCAGAGAATAATCTTTAATAAAAAGAATGTCAGAAATTCATGTTTAAGTTATGTTACATGTTCTTGATAGGATGCAACAGAAGTGCCATTTGTCAGAGAATGCCAGAGAATATGTGTAATATAATTTCTTTAAAAACTTTTGATACTATATCTTATTTTCTGTCATGTTGACCACAGACAGAATCTTTCTGTAAAATATCTCATGGACGTCTAATAAAAACCTTTACGTGACGGTATCCCTGTGAGAATCCCCTAACACCGCCACGCAGTGTTTACCAGTAGATGGATACTCGTGAGGGTCACTTTTGTGCGAGAATAACAACTTAATTAAAACCCACAAGCCTTGTTTGTTCACCTCCCCTCGCAGACGGTGAACAGTGTTTACCATTCCGCGGGCCGACCCTTTGATTCAAGTTTTCCGACACCCTTCTAACACAATCACTCCTCGTTTGAACATAGTCTCTTGACTACTCTTGGGTAATCCATACATATGCATGAGCTTCTGTTTTACACACACTTGATGCTCAGCAGCCCTCTCTTTACACTCTAACAAGCAGCTTTTCTTCAAGTGTTTAGTCCTTGTTAAAACATTTATTTGCAACATAACGCTGCATTAAATCCTGCTAAGACACATTAGTTAAACAATCTTTAAGCACTGCATTTTTCAGTATAGCCAGCCAACCTTTATGAAGACCCTTATTCATGTGATTTAGTGGAGTTGTATTGTATAGGCATAGAAGGGTTGAGGGTACTGAAACAATGCTTACATATCTATTGTAATGGAAAAATAGTGCTTTCCTTCTTTTTCTGCGCAAAAAGATTTGACACAAATGTGGCACACACATCACAGCAGGTGTTTGAAACTGATCTTAGACGTGTGGATACGAGGAAAGATACTTTTGAGGGGGAAACAGCAAGAATGTATGCTTATTTATGAACTTTCTCAATAAGGGACCGTCCAAAAATTATTAGGGGGCAAGGGGAGGTAAAAAAAGAAAAGAAAAAAAAAGAAAATGGCTTTAGTGTATTAAGTGGGTCAAGAAGGTGTCCCCATATGCAGAGGACAACAATCCTCCTGTCACTATTTTAGGGCTTTTTTTCCCATCAGTCAATTAGCCATTAGGACCAATATGTCATACACAAATAATATGAATATGAAACCCGTGGAGCTTTATTGATACTGGTGATTAAATGTTTCTCTACCAACTGTCATTTTCCGTCGTCACCCTAGTCTGCAGTTTCATATAAAGTTGGCCAACATTATAATTCAAGTTTAGCCTTTTATTTAGTATCTCTTAAAGGGCCAGTGTGTAGCATTTTGGGGGATCTATTAGCAGAAATGTAATATAATATTCATAACTATATTTTCATCAGTGTATAATCACCTGAAACTAACAACCGTTGTGTTTTCGTTAGCTTAGAATGAGCCCTTCATATCTACATAGGGAGCGGGTCCTCTTCGCTGAGGCCACCATGTTGCTCCGCCATGTTTTTACAGTAGCCCAGAAAGGACAAACCAAACTCTGGCTCTAACAGGAGCCTTTCATGTTTTTACGCTAGCTGTAGGCCACCGTAGCTTTCCGACATGCTTGGAAATGAAGGGGTGAGGGGAGGGGGTATTCAGTTGGTTGCAATCTGCAACCTCACTGCTAGATGCCACTAAATCCTACACACTGGTCCTTTAAGGCCTTTACACACCGGGGGCGTGATGAATAAACAAAACACTCGCCTGCGAATATTGTATGTCTAGAGCTTTTATTGTGAAAGGTAAGATCGGAAGGAGTGGATCTGGTCTGCGCCAAGGCCTTTGGAAGGAGGCTGGGACACGAGCGGACACGGGTCTTGGGAATTTGGGGTATAACATATGCGCAGTGTAACTGAAGCTGCGGTCGTGCATTGCTATTGGCTCAATTTCGGCGAGAGCAGACCAGATTTTACTGCGCATGTGTTGTACCCCCAAAGATGTGACGCGTTGATGACGTGTGACCCAGCCTCCTTCAATAGGCCTGGGTCTGCGCTGCCTTTTTCAAGGTTGAAAGGAGTAATACATTTTGGCGTCTTTGTTTGGACTATGGAGCCTTTGTGTTGTAGTTTCATAAATATAGCTGCAACTCAACCCGTTCCGCACAATGTGATTGGTTGACGCCTTTATTCGCGGTGCGAAAGTTCAGAAAAATTTAACCGTGTACTGGAAAAATATTGCGCTACTTTTCTGCCGCGTAATATTCACGTTGTGTGTGGAAGTATTCATGACAAAAACAAGAGGAAAATTTGAAAATTCCACTTCTAATGTGTGAAAATATTAACAACGCTGGGGCAGGGGGTGTTGCTTTTTAAAACGTTAAATATAAGATTCACCCCCTCCTCCCCACCCCAATAATTTTCATACAGTCCCACAGAGATTTTGATTTTATCAGTGGTGCTTAACCCTAATCCATTAACATGATCATTATGTGGAATTTAAAAGCTGTTTTTGATAATTACTGCACCCATGGTGACATTAAGATATGTTACACTCTCTGCAGTTTATCTGTAATAGCCATAATAATTATAATAATAATATAACAGAAGTAAGAAAAAGCAATGCCCGTCGCATAGTGGTCCACGCCAGAGATAGTGAATCATCGTCGTCTAAAATGTAATGGCACCATAATGCTGACACATTAACTGAAAAACTAAATTCCTTTCCCGAGAGAATAATTAAATGTACCCTCCTCACCTCTCTGCACAGCGTTCCCTCCCTACCCAGAGCAGGAAGCAGCTACAAAACACTGTAGGCACTGATACACTTTCACTACAAAACTGAGCAGAGTAAGAAAAAAAACAAAAAAACAACACGTCTCCATCATCTCATTGTGTTTTGAGATTAGAGAGAGCAGTCCGGGCTAGTTCATGTGCAGTTTACAGAGAGTCTTTTTTGTCTCTCGGTGAGGTAAGAGGTGCTGTATGATTGGGTCCATCGATAGGCAGCCTCGGGGGGAGAGTCATTTATCCTTTACTCAGCCAGACGATGCACAGAAACATTTACATATCTCCAACTCCCTTCCTCGACTGAGGCCTTTAATCTGAAAGGCTTTGAAGGTCCGTTAGATGCCCTTAATGTCCTCACAGTCCAGGGTGGACACAGGGACATCGTCAGCCTAAACAGTGAGAGATTATTTGTTCAAAGGTATTGGTTGAGGGGTAGGGAGGGTTAAAGGTCACCACTCTGGGGTTCAGGTCTGGTCTCCTGGTTGCGGCTGCGGCCCAGTCTGGGGAAGCGGGATGAGGTTTTGGACCGGGGCGTCTTGGGTGCGCCGTCGTTGGCCTGGGGTGTGTCTCTGCATGAGAGGAAACAGCAGGAAAGGAAGGTGAAGAAAAAGAGCCACGGACTCTAAACGAACATCTGGCGAAGTTTATTACCAAGTTTATTATTCAAACAAACCACTGATGCTGCATCTGGACACTTAAATGCATCATTTCCCTTCTGCCAGAGGACGTTTTCTGGGGAAAACCCGACATCAGTCAAAACAGCAAATAGAGAAGCTTTCATGCACCAAATAAGCTGAATCTCATTATTCTGCAGTAATTGCCAATAGACAGTAGCAAAATGGAAATATATCTAATTGAGTGTTCGTCTCCCTTTAGTTACTAATACTAAGCCTGTCAAGCTTTTTTATTCTTGCACAGTACATGTGTAGTTTACAATGAATGTGAATAGAGGCAGATATACCACTCAAAATGCTTAGTAATTTCCCATAGGTTAATTGGTAGCAGTACCATACCCTGTATGGTAGGTGCCATCTGCTCATCAGGAGAGACCTTCTGATTAGTGGAGCCACAGCCGCCCCCTACAGCTTATAGCCTACTGATGTTATACTCCTTGAAACCTACACCATCTCCACAATGGATGTGTGTAATTTTATGAGTGATGTTTCATGCTGTGCTGAGGCTTCAGAGCGCGTGTCGAGTAATCCAGGATGTTTTCTGTGAAGCGCGTATCGCAGCTTGTATCGCCTTAGACCAATGACGTCATTGAAGACGCTCCAAAGCCGAAACACAGTTGAAAAATTATTGTTCCTGAATAAAACAGAATAAACTCTCCCCTCTATCATTTTCCTATAGTTACACAAGAATATTCATTGTCCTCTGCCCGATTAAACCACTGCCTCACATCTGTAATATATCTGCCTGCTTTTACACACTATGACCGATAGGTGGTTACGTGTACTCATGAAGCCCAGATGAAGCCTCGTGAAATGAACCCTTTTGTGAACCAATTTGCTGGAGAGCGTCAGTGCTTCATTAAGCTCCATCTGGCCATCACAATTTTTTACCAGGGGTGTCACGATTCCGATTCAAAATCGGAAACTGATCGAAATTAGCTTCCGATTTCGACCATCGAAATCAAAAGCAGGATTGACGATTCGTTTTTATTCTCTCCGCCCCCGCCTACGTGTGTCCGACCGATAAATACAGCTGGACTCAAGTAATGTAACAGCCTTCTCACTCATGGTTAAAACTATAAACCAGCACAAAAATCACAATTACTAACATAAGCCACCATGTTTTAAACATATTACCCTCATATCAGGACCGGCTTCTACACAGTGGGGAAATACCACACTGGATGTGCTACTTGTGAAAGGGGCTTCTTTTATACTGTAACCCCACAGAGGCTCGTAGTTGGCCTTGGAAATAATGTTAAGTTACTACTGTCAGTACTAGGCTAGTTAGCAGGACATGCTAATGACTGCAGCTTCTGTTGGAGCAGATAAACAACACCACCCTCCAAACTCTTTAAATGACGAGTATTGCTGTTACTATGTGGACAAATCCACACCTCGACATGCCCATTGTGCCTAGTTACAGTTGCTAAGATATGACTAGACAATCACTGTACAGAGGACGGACTTAGCAAACAGTTGACTGAAAACATCCAAATTTTTGTTTTCAAGGGGCTAAATGCGAGATTGGGAAAATTTCTATTGCCTTGCGTTGGCAGCTCACAGCTAACAGCGCTAACAGCGGAAACAACAGGCAAAAGTGCTGACAAAGCTAACAGTGTTTATCTGAGGGGAAACCAGAGGGTGGGACGACGTTATCAGCTGTAACTGCCGTTTGAGAGCAGTGCAGAGCGGCGGCCATGAGCTAGTCAGTGGGGCACGCTCACATGCACGAACATGCACTAAAAGGCACGCATGGTGATGTCAACAAAGCACAGAGAAACTCTGATTACAACACACACAGAGGGAGAGAGACTTCATTCTCTGATCAGGTAGACATTACTCCTCTATATCTTTACATAGCAAATAGCTGTTCGCTGCTATATTAATGCTCTGAATATCGTATAGAGAATCTTTAATATGATATGGAGTACGTTTTCTGCTAAGTTAATTGGTTAACCTTTCATTTTTTATACATCTAAAATCAGCCAATTTTAGTCCCATGTAATCATATACTGTACGATACAATTCCAGTGAAATGCAATCCCAGTTCCTCCATTATTCCTGCCCTCGCCACCGGAGGCTATTATTTGTGACACGAGGAGATCAAATTATAGTCATTTCTGATCTTATGATGATGTTTAGGCTTCTCATTACTCAGGACGAAATAATCCCGGCCACTTCATGATGTCATCGCTCCGGTTACCCTGACGACCGTCTTCACAACACGTGAACCCCTGTTCCCCGAGTCTTATCTGATAACGATGAGGATGTATGAGAGGCACTTGTCAAAGGAAGGAAATGAAAAGCGAAGGAGATTGAACGCCTGGAGTTAAATGCTTTCTTGTTGCATTTCTTCTGAAGCATTTCATCGCCGAGACAGTGACCTCTCACCTGCTGCTTGTGATGATGAAACAGCGATTCAGTAATAGGAGCGGTGAGTTCAAGTGCTTCGTTGACGACAGGATGTTCGATAGATATTAAAAAACAATGAAGAGGCAGAGGGCATTTCCCTGTTGATGTCCAGCCGGCCTCTTTAATGAAGCACCCCAGCTGCTGGCACTGTGATTAAGGTTATCTGGGACATCTGCGTGGTCCTGGAGTTTGATTTCCATTCGAACAACATATGCTAAAAATAAATGCACTCATGGCGAGGTGATTTGGCTGAAAGTGTCACTGCGGGCCATATGGTTGTATGTGAGGCAGCAGGGGCTAAAAAAAAAGCAGCACAGTAAGAAGGAAGAGAGTCTCTGTCATGTTAAAATAGGCTGAGACATGGAAGAGACTAGGACTGGGAGGATATACCTATCTCCGGATTCGATACTATCACGATACTTGGGTGCCGATTCGATATGTATTGCGATTCGATGTTACGATTTATTGTAATTTTTGTTCACTTTTTTAACACTAGACCATGGGGACAAAAGTTGAACCATACACTACTAGGGACTTTTACTTTGGAAAATATCTAAATTAATACAATAAAAATGTTTGATTTTCAGCCTGTATGTAGTCAGAGATGTCCTGAAGTCAAATATATCAGTTATTGTCAGGAATTATTTATAAAAAAAAATGTACAGCCACCCAAATATCAAAGAATAAAGACATTTACGTCACAAATTAGTGGTATTTTCTTTTTAATCTATAAGGGACATGTAATATTTTATACTTCTGGTGAATATAATCCAATCAAGCTTATTTCCATATATGTATTTTGTAGATACAGTTCCCTTTGTTAACATCTTATTTTGAAAAACGTACGTAATCACACGTGTATACTTCCTTTAACTTCGCCAAGTCCGTTGCTAGCTCTCCCCGTCAGCTCGGTTCTCTTTTTCTCAGCTCTATCGGGGCCGTTTGAATACATTTAACATAAATGTCAGTATATGGGTGCTCTACAGTTGTAGCATCAGCCCATTTGACCATGGAGATGAGAGGGACAGCCGGCTTGACCACACGTTACCGCAATACGATAACGTTTCTGGTCCATGACAGAGTTTAGCATGCAGCTTTAGCCATGATGTCTAGCTCTGCTTTTCCTGCAATGTGTGAAACCCAAAGTGTTTCCATACTTTACTGGATGTGTAGTGTTTACCACTTTGGATTTAAAAAGTGAGGGTGAAGGTTGTTTCCACGCAGACCCTTTGCCGTTTCCTGTCATTTTGGCTGGCTGCGGTTTGTTTTAGTTTTTGACGGTTACGGAACGGATATGACGTCACGTTAGTCAGAGTACAACAATAAAAGTGGTAACTTCCTTTCAAAATCGTAAGAACAAAAAATCACGATACTTGTTTGTTTTTTTTCCCCACCCCTAGGAAAGACTGCACTGTAAGCACAGATTCAATCTTAAGAATGAAAAACGTATGGCTTCAAAGTGCGATAACCATCAAGTTCAAACATCTCCGGGGGGGATGGTGTGACCAGATAATATGCCTGGGCTTTGTTAATATGGCGAACATTATACTCTGCCACAAAATGTACATTCATCAGTGGCACAAGTACCACTTATCCCCGTATCTCCGCCGCAACAGGCGAGCTCAATCAAGTGCAGTATCACAACTTGAACTTGACCAAGGTTGGCCGAACAGTGATGCAACGGGGAGTTATGTCAGCAAGAAAATCATACTAAATTGGAGGCAGCATGCAGAGTCGAAACCACAAGCCATCTCATTTATTCATATCAAACTGGGTAAAGTAGCTAAATTAATTAGGCTTTCTGTATACGTTTTTTCTCTGTCACTCAGCGTGGGCCTGTCCTCCATTTGGACATTGACTTGTGCAGGATAATAACTTTTCCAGGCACTGTTGGAATATTAATAAGTTGACTGCTGAGGTCCATAATTAGAGTAAGCAGGTGCACAAACACAAGTGTGCATGAAATTGATTGTCTACCAGTCTCAAGTAAAACCAACCATGTGTACAGGTAGACACAGATAAATTGTCTCAGGCCGCCACAATAAAAGGTTACACCCCTCATTCTAAAGTCAAAATGCTCTTGACCGCGAGACAAAAGTCTACAACACTTTTCTCTGAGGCAGCAGGTCAATAAGGTGAGAGCCTGGACTGAGACTGTGTATTTTCTGTCCTGAGTAAACCATAAAAGTGTTGAGGTTGAGCTGCATGCTAAGTGGTAGCATCTATGGAGAGGTGTGACCAAGTTGTGAGGAAAATTGCAGCATATGAGTCCGAAGAAGTGAGCGCGGAGAGGCACAACAAGAGATCTGTACGCATCAGAGTGTACAAACATGAACACTGCTGACAGGCCTGTTACTCTACATATAAATTACATAATAGTGTTATATAAAAAGGTGGGTTGGTGATGACCTACAGTTGGTCATCAAAACAAGAGTCTACAGCCATGCTAGCAGCTACCGTAAGCCCAGTGGTGCGTCTAGCTAAATGCTAACGGCAGCATGCTAACATGCTCACAATGACAATGCTAACATGCTGATGTATAATGGTAGAAAGTTTACCATGTTCACCGTCTTAATTTAGTTTGTTAGCATGCTAGCATTTGCTAATTAGCTATAGACACAAATTAAAGCTGAGGCCTCTGGTTGCAAAAAGAAATCTGGTTGTATAGAAGTCTATGAGAAAATGAGCCTACTTCTCACTTGATTTATGACCTCGGTAAACATTGTAAATATGAGTTTATGGTCTCAATCGCTAGTTTCAAGTCTTCTTCAAAACAGCATGATGTTCATTTAGTAAATTATGGTCCCATTTAGAGTCAAACAGACCATAAAGCAGGGCATGCTTTAGGGCGTGGCCACCTTGTGATTGACAGGACGCTAGCAGGGCGTTGTCCGGTCTGGTTGTTGTCCACATTTTCGTCTTAGAACTTTAATCCTTTCCGTGTGTTTTCAGTTCATGAAAATAAATTAGAACCTTTTTGGTAAGCGTTCGGTTGTACCTAGCTCCACCCTCTTGTTTCACTTCTGGTTGCAAAAAACCAAGATGGCGATTGCCAAGATGACGTACTGGAGGCTTCAAAATGGCAGTCCACAAACCAATGGGTGACGTCACAGTGACTACGTTCTCTTCTTAAAATAATAATAATAATTACCATGTTCACCATCTTAATTTAGCTTGTTAGCAATGCTAGCATTTGCTAATTAGCTCTAAACACAAATCAAAGCTGAGGCTGATGGGAAACGTCATTAGTTTTGCAGGTATTTGGCCAAATCTTGACTTGGTAATGGCGCTAGATGAAAAGTTAATATCTTCAAAGTATTTTAAAATACATCCTGTGTAAACCGTACTGTGTGAGTGAAAAGGCACTGCATACTTCCACTAGAGTAGGTATCATTATTTCTCCTGGGAGCAGTTATTTGATCCTCTGAAAACACAATATGTCATCCACTTTTACCTCCTCTGTGGAAGATCAGCGGGATCAAACAGAAACGTCTGGTGTTAATACCTTTGTCAAACTACTGCTAAGTTAAATCAAAGCAGTGGGAACACTTCCAAGTACGTTTACCGTCAGCTCACATCAATCTGAGTAACTAATTACGACAAAATCCAAACAGATGATTGGCAGGTAACATAGTTATTAAATGACTCAACTTCAAGCTGATATTTAAAGGGAAGTAGTAACTTTTTATGGCTTTGGAACAGGAATATAGTCACTGAATATATCATGATATGGCATTTAGTTCAGTGCAGCATCATTAAGGAGTTTTGAGATCCATCTGGTCTTTAAGCACCAAGTGCCTCAGCAGGAGATCTGAAGTGATGAACCTCAATCTCTCTTCCCCTCTTTTCTCTCTTTCCTCTGTCTCCTCCTCAGACCAGCTTGCTTTCCCTCCATCCTCCGCTGCCCCTTTCCCTTCATCTTTCTCACTAAACTGCCTCCTGTCATTTTCTCCCTCCACTGGCTTCTCAATGAACCAGAACATATGTTATTTCGCATTTGAGTCTCTCCACCCTTGTTTAGGCTTTGCTATTGTGTTACAAACATAGACCGTATATAAGAAGTGGACGTAGTCACTGTGACGTAACCCATTGGTTTGTGGACTGCCGTTTTCAAGCCTCAAGTTCGGCATTTTGACTGTCGCCATCTTGGTTTTTAGCCGTCACCATCTTGCTTTTTTGCAACCAGAAGGGTAATGGCTAGAAGGAAGCCTGCAAACTGGGGAAACTCTCATGACATTGTTAAGGTAAGACATTGATCTTGAATTGTTAAGGTTAGGATAGGTCGTCGGGCCGTGAGTCTCGCGCTAGTTTCTGCAAGTTTTTGCAGATCTCAGATCAGATTTCGCGGTTTGCTGGCTCCCTTCTAGACACAACCAACCAGAAGTGAACGGACAACGCCGAGGTAGCGGCCTGTCAATCACAGGGTAGCCACGCCCTAAAGCATCCCCTGCTTTATGGTCTATCTGACTCTAAATGGAACCATAATTTACTAAATGAACATCATGCTGTATTGAAGAAGACTTGAAACTAGCGATTGAGACCATAAACTCATGTTTACAATGTTTACTGAGGTCATAAATCAAGTGAGAAGTAGGCTCATTTTCTCATAGACTTCTTTATAATCAGACTTCTTTTTGCAACCAGAGGAGTCGCCCCCTGCTGGCTATTAGAGATAAGATCTTCTAAGAAGTTTAAGACACTTCCTCATTGTCTTCACTTCTCAGACCTGGAGGTTGCCCACTAGTTACAAAGCAACAAAATCTGGTGGCATCGTGGAGGTCCAGAGGATAATTAGCCAGATAATGTAATATATATATATATATATATATATATATATATATATATATATATATATATATATAGCTAGTTTGTGGGGATAGATTCATTTGGTAACGTTCATAGTAAAAGTGAACAATCTGAGGAAGTATATCTGATGTTTGGTCCATTAATCAGTCATCTATACAGTGGGATTAGGGAAATGAACATGCTGGATTTACCATGTTGGGCAAGTTTTATTTGTTCTTTCATGTCAGCTAGTATTAGCAATGGTTCATGCTGTCCGGAGACAAAGACAAGCATTTGCACGTAAAGGGAATATCCAAGAAAACGCAGAAACAGCTCATCAGTCATCTGAGTTAAATGTTCGCTACGTCAGAATTTATTCGGCAAAGGCATTTCCAGAACCCATTTAGGGCATCACCTCTCTTTTTGATTAAGGCAAAAAACCATCTCAAGCGACGGTAAATACTTTTTTTTTCTGCAATTGAGGAAGTTTTATGGAATTTTGCTGTTTCCATACAGCTTTCAAAAGGCCTTTGAACCTTCAAAATGCGAATAAAAATACATTAATAGAAACACGGTTACAGTTAATTTGGATCAGACACGGTTGTTACATAATTAAGCAATGTATGGGCTCTATTTAGGGCCAAACAGTATTCTCTACAGCTTCTAATCTACACGTTCCTCCCAACCTCCCTCATCAAGTTAATGACCAGACTAATCAGGCTTTCATCCCCCTCCACTGAAGATGTTAGACCAGCACAGGTTTTGATCATGCCAACTGAACAGGCAGTTAAACAGTAACATCATTAAACATCATGACAACACTGGCCGATCTCAGAGCAACACTGGCAGAGAAACTACAGAGTACTGTATGCCTATTATTGTATGCTGATTAGTGTTGATCCGGTGTCGGCTGCGATTCCTTTGAGTCACAGTATAGCGAGAATTTCAGTGTCAGCACGGATCACAGCGGGCCGAGACAGACCTGCGTACGCAAGTAAAAGTCCTCAACCATCCATTCAATGTTGCTGAACATGACGCTCGAGATACTTGTTGTGCAAACATGTTAACATGATGTACTGATGAACTGCTGTCTGCAGCATCAACTCAACTTTAATGCTAACCTTTTCTGAGGTGACTTTTTGGTCAAAGAGTGTTGATCCATAACATCAGCTGTTCACACCACCAACTAAAGCAGAGTTTGTTGTTTCGTTCAAACACTAACCGTCAACCTGCTAGGATGAAACTCACCAGTAAATCCTACATAAGCAGTAACTGGGTAAGAGTGGATGTGTGTATATGAGCGAAGACGTATTAAACTCTGAATACCAATATTTCAGTGTAGGAAGAACAGAAGGAAGTAATGTGATATGGCTTGACACTAATATTTCATGCCATTCAAAGACAGTGCAATAGAAAGGTTTCTATTTCAGCTCGGAGATATGAAAAGGAGAGATACTGTAGGATTATTAAGCCCCTCAGGGTAGACTAAATAATGAGCAGTCTGCGCTCTGGAGGGTTTGCACAGGCCCATGTTGTACTCTTCTTCTACTGGACTACTGCCTTTAGAGACTTACCTCTCAATCTGAATTCATCTTTTATATAGATTTTTCTTTTTAATGACTGTATTGATGCTACTTAATAATACAAGGGATGTGATATACACAGAGCAGAGTTTAACTTCTTTTTTTCTTCTGATGTATCTGGGAAAATGATGTGCATAGGCGTTACCGTGGTTACCAAATGATTTTGGATCATTCTGTGATCTTAGGAGATCTTTTCCTGGACAGTTCTCACGATAAGCAGATGGATTTAGTAGTTTATACTATCATACAGTAATGTGGTTGGTCTGCTTTGCTTTCATACCACAAACCGCACCAGAGTCTAATCCAGAACCAGATCAGAGACCCACCTTTTGAAGCGGTCTCGTTCCAGAACCCAACTCGGGGATATGACTGGGCTGGAAGCAACACATACAGTAGACTGCACTGTCTCATTTTCAACAAATACAAATGCGTGCCTTGAGAACGATTTGAATACCATCATCACATTAGAACTCTACACATAGTGGCTTTTAACAAGGCCACAAAGTGAAGACATCTATGTCAACTATGTTGTTGTTGTTGTTGTTGTTGTTGATGTTGTTGCCTTGGCCCGATGACTCAGACGTCTCCAGAGAGGAAATGACATTCCAGTCAGACGGTGTGACGGGTCACGGCAGCTGACTGATCGCAGTAAAGTGGAAAGTGAACAGGAAATGACTGGAACATCTCATATTCAGACGTAGCCTGGTAGGTAGGTGGGTGGCCGGGGCATCACGCGCTTTCACACGTTGCTAGTCCGAGAACATATACTGTACACTTGTATGTGTGAATTATGAGTGTAAAACGCAGGGAAACGCTGAAGTTTGTGTACAAGGGATTTGGCATCGTCGGTGACATTAATCCCCCCTGTTTTGTATCCTGTAACGGCTTCTACCACAACAGCTGTGGCAGCTAATTCCTTCTGAGAATCTTGTAGATTAAATTGGTATAATAAATACAAACTATTGCCAAAAACTGATGTTTTTCCTGTCTAGATGTCATGTGAGCATACAATGGGATTTCTGCAATGATTAAAGGCATCGCTACATTTTTTTTAAAGCAGTAAATAATGTGGATTCCACCATATTTGAGTTTGCTGTGTGCATACCACAACTAAAAAACACCATCTAATGCTGTGCATATATAAAGAAAGTTACACATGTTCCCTGATTTCTTTCCCTCCTGTTCTGTAATCTTTCACAGACAGGAGCACAACACCTGCACACACGTGCTGGCATCCTTCTTCTGAATCTCTCCCGCTCACACACACATGTCTACATGCTCACATAAAAGGCCTCAGAACCTGTATCGAACATGCCCGCGTGTGTCCACTTACAGACAGAAAGGCAGCAGAGACAGCAGGGTCTCTTTGGTGGGGCGGGCTGTGAACTCCGGCAGCGTCTGGATCAGTTTGTTCATCACCGTGCGAAGGTAGCCCTGCAGCTGCTTCCTCCTCTCCTCCACAAACTTGGCATCCTGCAGACCGAGAGACACAGAGAGGCAAACAGAGCGGGGGAAGGAGAGAGAAGAATGAGTTAGTTGCAGATAAAATGGTGCAACTTTTTTATCACACTAAAACAATACATTAGTGGGATGTATTACAGCGGCTATAATAAATATTTTTTACGTTAAAGGGATAGTCCATAGTCAGTGTATTAACTACAGTAGATGACAGTCGGCACGCCCCCAGTTTGGAGAAGCAGACAGGAGTTACTGCATGGAACAAAAGCAGTGTACTGCTGTGGACGGAGGCAGCAGCAAAATATCCATCTAAATAGCCATCTAAAAGAAAGAATATTCTATCAGAATATTTTCTCCGGTTTACCTTGCTGTGAGGCAGCCCTTTCCGACGGGGAACTGAAGCGGTTACCTATGCTCTCGCCAAAGCAACCAGACTCCATTGAAAAAAAAACAATTTTTACCTCGCAGAACACAGGAGTTGTTGATCTACCGCTGCCTCGATCAGTTAGTTTGCTTGTGTTATTGTGTGACTCTGGTTAGTTCGGATTCACCAAAATCACACAATAACACAAACTAACTAACCGTTCGAGGCAGCGGTAGACCGGCAACCCCCCATGTTCTGTGAGGTAAAATTACAGGTTTTTTCATTGGAGTCTGGTGGCTTTGGCAAGAGCATAGATGGATGCAATGGCTTCAGTTCCCTGTCAAAAAGGGCTGTGTAGCGGCAAGGTAAACCAGCGTAAATATTCTAAATATAGCGTACACTTAAACTGATATAGATTTTTTTTAGGTGAGCCTTTCTTTTAGGTGGCTGAAATGTGTTTTGCTGCCGGCCCCGTCCACAATAGTACATTGCTTTGCTTCCGTGCAGTAACTCCTGTCTGCTTCTCCAAACTGGGGGCGTGATGACTGTCATCTACTGTAGCTAATACACTGACTATGTATAAGTACCTCATACATCCCCACTTCAAAACCCTATCCCTTTAAAGACCTATTACTCTGGAATGATTAGGTCTTGTTGCTGCTAGGATCAAATGTTGAATAGGTGTCCCGTGCAATTTGTCCCTCTGAGTTTTCCTTCTGTCAGTACAATTACTTTATGTTTGCAGTTAAAACTACAACTACACTTTAACATAGTCCATAATGCTGCCAATGACCAGGCCTCCTAATCCCATATCTCCCATGACAAGCAATGCTCCACACTTGATGAACAAAAAAAAAAAGCATTTTCAAGGATTAAAACACCTCAATATTTGTGTTTATTTTGTGATTTTGGTCGCACAGTCATACAGTCATATGAGCATTCAGACTTCCCTCACAGAGCGACTCTGGAGGCACAGGCACAGAGCCACATGGCCAATGTTAGCATGGCTAATCGGTGTCCAGCAAGGCTCAGAACAAAGCCTGGGCAATGCTCCGTTTTACTCTCTAGTGCTCGGGACTGGAACAAACAGCCATTATACTGCAGGAGGCCAACATGCGCCTGTTTTTTTTTAAACAACCACTTCTCTTTTGATCTAAAATCCCAATACCCGAGTGAGTTGAAGTGCCTTGTCTTAAAATACAAATGTGGTTATTCTGTACAAGAAGCCCTGGTACTGCATTGAATTTCTCAATGTAAGCAGTGATAACAAAAAGACTGACGTAGGTTCAAATTCATTCATCAACAAGTGAAATGAAATTACTGCTTGTGTATAAATTGTTAACGTCCGAGGCCAATGGGGATTTCAACAAGCTACCTGCTATTTTCCCAGGTGCAGGGTCATTACACTTACACTAACAGTAATGCTTTTGACAAAATAAAATATGAGGACATTCATTCAATTCAATACAATCCATAACAGCTATAAAAGAGATAAAATACAGCAGCATGCATAATTAAAAAAAAAAAAAGTAGTCTTGGGGAAGTAGGAGTTGCGGGAAGTATTTGCAATATTACATTTATTGCCCAGTAGTTTTGTTTTTTAATTAAAAAAAAATCAAATCATGAAATGTATTAGTGTTTACTCTCAGCCCTCGGAGACCCGCAGGAATGGGTATGACTGTAAAAGCGGTGGATCCAACGAGCCCAACTGTATTCATGTGTGATGATGTTAATCCCCATAGTAGCCATTTCATTGTAGTGAGACCATTTTTTTGAAACGTGACCTCACTGTATAAAATGACCTGTGGTGACCTCTAGGATAATCACAGCCTCACAAAACTTTACAACCACAAACTAGAGACCTAGAGCATTCAGAGGATGGGTGGATCAAACTAGAGACCTAGAGCATTCAGAAGATGGATGGATCAAACTAGAGGCCTAGAGCATTCAGAGGATGGATGGATCAAACTAGAGGCCTAGAGCATTCAGAAGATGGATGGATCAAACTAGAGGCCTAGAGCATTCAGAGGATGGATGGATCAAACTAGAGACCTAGAGCATTCAGAGGATGGGTGGATCAGACTAGAGACCTAGAGCATTCAGAGGATGGATGGATCAAACTAGAGACCTAGAGCATTCAGAAGATGGATGGATCACACTAGAGGCCTAGAGCATTCAGAAGATGGATGGATCAAACTAGAGGCCTAGAGCATTCAGAGGATGGATGGATCACACTAGAGA